>MDKI01097465.1:0-15928 GCA_005239505.1 Nicotiana paniculata
TCTCCGGCTAGTTCCCTCGCCGGAAACTATGGTCTTTCACTATCTCCTGGTTACTGCTTCACCGTACGCCGGTCTAATGACACCCTAAGACCCTCAGGCGAATCTGGAGCGGTTCAGCTCCTACCTATGGTCCCTCATGCCATCTTCCGGCCTCCTTCGACCGTCTGAGTAAGAGCCATGACTTTTCCGGCTAACGCTGGCGATATCATTAAGGTTTTTCTCATTTTTCAACTCTCTGAAACCCTAACCCTTGGTATTTTCACGATTCCTTTAGATCTTTCTTAGATATGTGTATATAATGAAGCTTTTTACATGTTTTCTTCAAAAACCTTCCTATTCTCTTAGATCTACACTAGATCCGGGTTTATTACGAGTATTATTAAATGTTTTCTTAAAGGTTTTCAATTTTTAAATAAGTTTGTTCACTTAGGGTTTCTGAAACCTTTTCTTCAAACGATTTCTTGATGTTTACGTGATTTCTCTCATATGCTTAAATGTTTTATCACTTTTAATCATGATTTATTAAGTTTTAACACTGTGTTATAAATGCTGAGCATGTCTTTTCTTTCGATTTGTATGTGTGTATGTTTCCCACGAGTAATCCTTGTTTCTTTGTGATTGTTGCTTCAATATGCTATCGGGTCTTTGATTTTGCTGCTTCTTGTGTGTTCACCCTGCTTGAATCATTACTTCCTTGAATCCCCGAATGATTGTGAGTAGTACTATACTGATTTTTAATACGATATCCTTTGCTGATTCTGAATGTTTCCTTAGACACATGAGTCCTTCCCTTAATTAGTACCAATTTCGAATCCCTGATTTCTTATGAGATGTTCTTATTGATTTCCAACTTTGTTTTCTCACCTTGTGACATAATTGATTAACTGTTAATTGATTATTATTTCCTTAAGTGATATTTTCTGAACCTAGCCTCAATTGTATGCTTGAATTAGGGGTGAAACTGTTTCCATACATGTTACAAGCATAAGAACTGGTTAATTCTGGTTCTTTCCTTATTTTTCACCAAGTTTTCAAAACTATATATACTTTATTCATACGTAAACACACACAGACGAACTAATCTGTTAAAAACATCTCTCTCACAATTTAAAATACTTTCTGCTCTCTCTTCTGTGCTAATTACTACTACTCTAGGTTAGCCGGCTGCAAGCCAAGGCTAACTATTGTGCATTCCCCTACTTTCCTGTTTGTGTTATTGCTTTCTTCACTTTACTGGTATGTCCTAATTTATATTCTAGTCCTCAAACCAATTCCATTACTGTTGTGATTCAGCATGCTTCCAACTTGCTTACTTATTCTTCAACATGTATCTAGGATCTTGAACTTCCCTTTGCATGTTTAAATTAGGCTTTATTTGTTTATGACCAACATGTTTCTATACACTTAGCACCTACTTTCTTACATGCCTATGAATGATACATTAGTTTAACCATGGCCGTAGGTGTTAATCTGACCTAGCACTGTACCCACCGATCCTCTAGACCCTTAGGAGTTCCTGATTGTATGTCTGTGTGCGTATCTGCCTGCTGTATGTATGCCCTTACATTCTCTGTATTTGTACCTAATCCCATTACCCGTGTTTGTGATTGTTTGACTATCCTTGGTCCTTGTGTGATGTTAAGCTCCCATTTCCTTCTTCAAAACTGTTTTCTTAATTACCCTTTCTCAAAATTGTTCCTTACTTAAATCCTTTTAAATAAAAAAGCACTCTCACATACACTCTTAGAAGTCTAAGTTCATCCCCCTTCATTTGAACACTGCTTTGGGAACCCTTTGAGTACCCTCTGAACTCTGACACACAAGCCTGGCACTTCCACACTATACATGTTTAATTCTTTGGCTATGTCTGGGTGTGAGCACTGCCCTGGAGCCCTTGAGATCCTTAGGGAACTCTAACACATGAAGATTATGAAAAGGCTATGCAATACCATAAGGCAGTGAGGTTTGGAAGATCTGGGACTAATTGAAGGCTCCATATAGAAGAAACTTCTTACTCTCTGTTGGTTGTGTAATTCATAATTCCCTAGCCTGTAATAATTTGTAAACAACTCGGGGGATGCATAGTGAAAAGGGAGGGGTAGCTACGCATGCATTATCTATTAAAGGGATAGAAATCATGCTATTAGACTTTATTTCCTATCTGTGCTATAGCGATCATGTTTAGGCCCATATGTTCAAATTCATGTATTAGAAACCATGCTATTTGTTTTTATTTCCTATTTGTGCAATAGAGATCATGTTTAGGCCCATATGTTCAAATTCATGCATTAGAAATCATGTTTATTAGGTCTGATGCCCACTGTTTCAGCATGTTTACTTTTACTTAGAAAAATCCTGCTAATAAATAGTATTTTCTACTGTCTTGTTCCACACTGCCATGTACGCTTAGAAATCTTGTCCTAGGCTAAACAACATTAAAATAAATTATCATTCTAGCATCTTCTGAAACCATGATTAATACTGAGCATTTAGAAATCATTCTTAGGAATTATGCATACGCATCATTCTGCATCTCTCTCTGTGCATTAGATATCATGTTATAGGGCCCTAATTGCTCAACTACATTTAGTCTAGTGACTAATATATAAAAAGTATAACCACCCCACTCAGTTTTCTCTAAAAAAAAACTGGTAATGCTTTTGTGTTCTGAACAACCTAGAACAACATGTTTAGATAACAATTTGCAACAGTTCCTTTAATAATTCTGTTAATATACACTGTCCCCCGCCTAGGAGAGCCTTAGGTCACAAATTTTTTTCAAAAATTAGAAATCTTTCTTTCTTGTATGTACTGCTTAACACTAATAGGTATTTCTTTTAAATCAGTAGGCAAACTGATTAAGGGCATGTTTTTCTTGAGTTATAAAACAAGTCTGCCTATCTGTTTATCCTTTGAATTCACCTAGATACCATATCTTAGGATCTTAATTAATAACACTGCCCTTATATGTGTTTGAGTCGTGCTAATTATATTCATTATCTGCGGAGGAAAATCTGAGCTTCCTATATGCTCCTATGTGTTTTCCACTAACTGCAGTCCTATATGTTCCTTGCTTGTCGCCTTTGAATTTTGCCCCTTTAAACCTGAGGGTCTGCCTAGTACCCACCTTTTAGGATAGTAGTCCTAACCACCTCCAAGACTTATAGGATGGGATGGGTAATAGCACACAATATAATCCGTGACCAACACATGGTTTAATTACCTTCATGGGATGTGAAGGGTAGAACGTGGATATGATGACCGATGCGCTAATACCACGTGTAGCCCCTCTTCGAGGAGTGATAACCGAGTATTGCATCGATGTGATCCATACTATTATAAACCTAGGACACTTGTATACGATAGTTCATAATTACCCCTACTATTTTTCTAAACACATGTATGTTTAAGACTTAAATCCCCTCTTATTTTAGCCTTTACCTGTTATTTGTTATTTGTACAAATTCACGAAACCATTTGGCCGGGAACCACACTTGTGGATCCTGAGGGGTGCCTAACACCTTCCCCTTAGTATAATTTCAAGCCCTTACCCAAATCTCTGGTTAGCAACGTAGTTGTAACTGAACCTCTTAGGTTCCCTAACACACCGTTAAAATCGTTAGGTGGTGACTCTTCAAAATACGCAAACCCCTTTCCCAAAACGAAAGTGTTGTCCCAACCAATGTCCTGAACCCGATATTCCGCTAAGGAGGAGGAAAAAAGGGTGCGCCACATCGAATCCCACAAGAACTAACCTATTTACTACAACCTTTAATAATGCTAAAGATATGCTCAAACAATTTCTGGATGCAAGATTTTTAATAAGTGGAATTTATTTAGCTAATGAGAAATAACAATAAAATTAGCAATAATCAAGAATAGAGTTTAATTCAAAGATAAAAGAATCTAGGGCTACTGATTTCCCAATTGCCAGATTAATTTCTGACACGTTAGCTATAATCTCACCGGAATATTCTATGAGAATTATGAGTTCCGGGTTACCGTAATTATCTCTCGATCAACTATGATAATTTGCTAGAAGCATTCTCTCGAACTACTCTAGCTAACAATTTTGTACAACTCAGTATTAACCCACCAAAGCTTTGTTATCTCTAACACCGCTTTTAACTTCAAGTAATTAATCTCTTAACTTACCCGAAAGTGGTGTTGTTCAACAACAATCTAACCAAGTGTTCTTTCTCAAGCAACACAAGGTAACTAGACACGATTAACCAACGGTTTTTTCAATTAATCACAATACAATACGTAGTTGAACAATCATAGAATAAACACGGCTCAATTATACCAAACAAAGTCAAAACTTCATCCAACAATTGGTTCAATCAATCCTATATTATAGGTTTAGCTACTAATACTAATGGAAAACAATTCACTAATATAATACATAATCAACAATAGAAGTAAGAAGAAGAAGATGAAAACTCTTAAGAAATTATCCGTCTTCTCTCCTTGTTCTTGCCTCCAAAATCTTCTAAAATCAGGTATCTTTAACTTCTGGGCGAGTTGGGATTCATATAGGTTTAGGTTAGTCACCTAGGAAATTACATAATTAACTGTGACTTTTTGGCCTACGTCCGCCCGTCCGCGTCGCTGATTAGACCGCGGATCCGGCCGCGGATTTCCACTATTGTTCTGCCTCTAGTGCGTGGTCGAATTTGCGGCCCCGCGTACCTGGAGGGGTCTTATAGATTGTTTTTCTCTCTCCTTTTCGATCGTGCTAACTTTAGGTTGGTCTTCGACGCTCCATATTGACTCCAAAAGACTCTTTAGCTCCCTCCTAGCTCGGAGTGGCTCCTGCAAAGCATCAAATTCTTAATTAGAGCATTTGTTTTCTCTTTTAGCATTCAAATATCAATAAAGTGCAGCTAAATTAGAGTGTAAATAGCATATAAATGGCACAAGTATACAGCCTACTATCACCTACGAAGGTCTAAAAATTAAAAGGATAAAAAACACTACACAGAACAACAAAGGGAGCAAATAGTAACTACAAGCCCACTAGACTGACTAGACTAGTACGAAATACTATAGAAACAAAGTAATTAAAACAGGGACAAAGAAACAAGAGGCGGGAGGAACCAATTCCCGAGAATAGAATTTGGAACTCTCGACTTGGTATACTCCCGACACTGCGGAACCCGACATATAGCTGCTACTCTACTTCTTATGCGCTGCACCACCCAAAAGTGATACCACAAAAAAGATGGATTGGAGGATACCAATCACTGATGAAAATTATGATTTCAAAAAACTAAAATGGGTAATTAATTTAATCATTCACTATTGGCTTGCTTGACGACGTTGTTAGGCACCATCAAGACCTTTAGTGAATTTTGGCTCGTGACAATTTCTTTGCTAAATAAAATAAATATTTTCTGGCTTTTGAAGAGTCCATGCTGTAATTTAAATCCCATTAACTTTGTTCTTTTTCTCCTGTTCTTTCAAGTTAGAAGTTCCTAGTACATTCCACTCGACCGATCGGTTTCAGCTCTAGCGCGTATTTATGTGTTTTGTAGCTTTGAGTAACTTCACTTCATGTTTTATGACGTGTATGCGTAGTCGGAATCGAATTTCGGGAAGTTTAGATGGAGAAAATTCTAATTTCGGTTTTAAGTTGGATGAACTAACTAAGATTTGACTTTTAGTAAACGAACTCGGAATCGAAATTTGAATGTTCCATAGGTTTGTATGATGATTTTGAACTTGAGCATATGTTCAGATTGAGTATCGGGTGGTCTGAGAGTATTTCAATGCTTATTATGGAAAGTTGGCCTTTTGGAAGTTCTAGGATTTCATATGTTTTGTTTGAGTGGATTTTGATGTTATCGATGTCCCTATGGGGTTCAGAGCCTTGGAATAGGTTCGTTTAGAAATTTTTTACTTACACACACAATTTTGCGCCATTCCGAAATGTTTGAGTATGATTCGGATGCGTTCGTCCAAGTTAGATTGCTAGAAAGTTTAAAGGAATGTTTCGATCATCGATTCGTAGTTTTGATATTGCTTTGTGTTATTTGATGCCTCGAGCAGGTTTGTATCATGTTTTGGGACTTGTTGGGGTCATTGGACGGGGTCCCGAGAGCTTCGGGTGTGTTTCAGGATGGTTTCAGAACATTTCTCCATGTTTTGCTGCTGCTGTTACTGGATCTGGTATTGTTCATCACGAACGCGTAGGGGTTATCATGTTCGCGAGGAAGGAGTTTTGGCTGCTGAGATTTTGTGCTTCGCTCTCGCGAGTGTTGTCACGCGTTCGCGATGGGTTGGGGGACAAGGCTCCATATTCGCGATTTGATGTTCGCGTTCACTGTGAAGGAGCGAGACTAGTGGTTGCCTTGGTCTTCGCGTTCGCGTTACCTGTCTCGCATTCGCGTAGAGTTGCTTGGTGAAGTGCCACGTTTGCGAGACCAGCCTCGCATTCGTGAAGAAGAGTTTTTGGGTCCTGAGTTTGTTGAGCTTCGCGAACGCGAGGTCGGTGTCGTATTCGCGAAGAAGGGTCGTTTGCGCAGTGTCCCTTTTTAATTCGAGAGTTGGCTGACTTTTCTCTCATTATAACTTTGGTGGCTGAATTCGGGGAGCTATTTTGAGGATGTTTTCATCAAGCAACACAAGGTAAGTGATTTCCCACTTGTTGTAAGCTAAATACATGAATTTCATAAGGATTTAACATGAAAAATTATGGAAATTGTGGGATTTTAAGAGGAAACGTAGAATTTGGTATTTTTGGATTTTTACCACGAAATTGGATATGAAATTGGGAATAAATTATATATTTGGGTTCGTGGTGCTATCGGTAATGTTTATCTTCGAAAATTTTCAGAACCCGGGCATGTGGGCCTAAGGGTTTATTTTGTTGACTTTTCTAGCGGCGTTAGGAATTATTATAAATTGATAAATTATTCGCATTGGAGTATATTTTGAGTGATTTGCACCTTGTTTTATTAGTCTCGGATCGATGGGTTTTTGGTTTGAGAGTTAGAGAAGCATTAGAGCCGGTCGTGGAACTTCGGAGCGAGGTAAGTCTCTTGTCTAACCTTGTGAGGGGGAAACTAACCCCTAGGTGATATAATTGTTATGTGCTACTAGTTGTGGGTGTTAGGTATGCACGAGGTGACGAGAGTCCGTACGTAACCAAACCATGTTTATCTCCGGGTAGGCTTAGTACTTTATCATGTGATATGTGAATTACTTGAACTCATTCTGCTGGCTTAATTAATTAAATTTTATAATTGAAATTGATTTGTAAATATATATGTATGTATATATGTTACGCCGAGTCTTATCACCTTGATTTGTTGGCGAGTTATTTCAGAAATGGTAAAGGTTATATATTCATCTTGTACTCACGTACTGTATTGTAAGCACGTGTCTCGTAATTCTATGATTTCCTCCCTTTCTTGTGGAGTGGGCCGAATGCCTCGGCAGTATAATAGATGCATCTATGGTTTGTGCCGCTCAACCCTCGGCAGTTTACATATTATTCTGGATCGAGACAAATGACCTCAGCATAATCGTGCGTTATATTGCCGGTAGTCCGAAGATTCACGAGATTATCCTTCCACTGATGCCCAACATTTTACATGGTACTTCTTCTCTGTTTGTTACTGGTACTTGATACATCTGAGCTGATGAGGTAGAATACAAGACTGAGAAATTTATACTTTAAAGGAAATATTTGGAAGATTAGGTAACTACATATTTACCTATTTTGGTTGTGTGTTTCACATCTGCGTATTGTTTTATTATATTGCTTTGTTGGACCTCTAGTAAGTGTCGATGTCGATCCATCATCACTAGTTCTCCGGGGTTAGGCTAGATACTTACTGGGTACGCTTTGATTTACGTACTCATGCTGCCTTTTTGCACTAAATGTGCAGGATCTGACAGATTCATTTGGTGATCAATTTGGCGAGTAGGCGCAGCTGTTGATGAGACCTTATGTGAACCGCATTCCAAGCCACGTATCACGGTCCACAAAGTTTTAGTCATACTATTTATTTTATCCTGTCTTATTTGTATTCTGGACACATGTATTATTATATTTGTACTCCTTAGTAAAAGCTCATGCACTTGTGACACCAGGTTTTAGGGGTGTTCTAAAACTTGTTATAAATTATTTTACACTGACTCACTTTTACTTATTATTTTAACAAAATTGTACGTAACTACGATTTATTCTAATGCACTAACCTCGTTATCCAATAAAGATTTATGATTTAAAAAAAAAGATAAAATGAATAATTAGGTGTTGGCTTGGTAGGGTGCTTGTCTGTCACGACCCATTTTTCCCCCTCCGAAAGACATCGTGACGGCACTAATCGCTATGACTAGATAAGTCTATTAACATTGAAATACCTGAAAATAAAGAATATAAAGGAAACAACAAGCATCAACAATGGCTATATAAAAGTAAAATACCGCTCGACATATACAAGTAAACCGATTTGCCAATTATACGCAACACTTCCCAAAACCCGGAACAATGAGTCACAAGCTCGACGAAATCTATCAAGGAGTCTAAGAGGTACTGGAGTGAAACAAGGTAAAGCCCTTAAATGATGAGACGAACCCTCTATCTGATGGTAGCAACCAAAGTTGGTGCATGTCGAGCGAACTCACTGAAATGGACTGCATACTCCGACACAGTCATAGAACCCTGGCGCAGCTTCTCAAACTCTGCACGCCAAGCATCCCTGAGGCTCTGAGGGACATACTCATAGAAAAACATATCCGAGAACTAAGTCCAAGGGAGTGAGGAATCCTCGTACGGAATACATAGATCATAGGCACGCCAACACTGATATGCGGCTCCCCTCAGCTGGAAAACGGTGAACGAAACCCCACTCGTCTCTGCTAGGCCCATAGGGCGGAGATACGATGACATTCCTCAAGAAAACCCTAAGCATCCTCTGAAGATAATCCGCTGAAAGTGGGTGGGTGGTACTTTTTGTACCTCTCAAGTCTGAGCTGCTCTGCCTCAGAAGTAGCCACCCTGATCTCATGCTAAACCGGAGCCACTGGGGGCATAGGAATATACTTTGGGGTCTGATCAACTTGGACCGTCTTTTCAGGAGTATGGGTTTCGAGAGTCAGTGCCCCTCCCCCGGGCATGAGATGTGGCGGGAGCTACCGGAATCAGTGCAGCCTGAGCTAAAGTGCTGAACATACTCATGAACTAAGCTAAGGTCTCCTGGAGGGCTGGAGCAGCAATAGGAACCTCTGGTGCCGGCCCTCCTACTGAAGCTGCTAGGGGCTCCTCTATCGCAGCTCGTGCAGGTGCTCTGGCTGAACTACGTGGTCTTCCTTTACCCCGCACTCCGCCTTTGGAATCTCTGGCAGGGGGCTCAGGGTTCCTAATCATCAGATCTTCCGGTGCGGGTCCTCACCATCTGTGAGAAAGAATAGAATAGAAATTTTAGAATTCTGATGTCAACAACTCGCACGACAAGGAAATCGAAAAAGTATGATTGTTTCTTAACAGTTATATAGCCTCTCGAAGATAAGTATGGACGTCTACGCACCGATCTGCGAGACTCTAATAAACCGGCTAGTGACTCACGATGCCTATGAACCTAAAGCTATGTACCAACTTGTCACGACCCATTTTTCCACCTCCGAAAGACGTTGTGATGGCACCTAGTCGCTATGACTAGGTAAGCCTATTAACATTGAAATAGCCAAAAATAAATAATATAAAGGAAACAACTAAGCATCAACAATGGCTATATAAAAGTAAAATGCCGCTCGGCATATACAAGTAAAATCGATTTGCCAATTAACACGCAACACTTCCCAAAACCATGAACCATGAGTCACAAGCTCTACAAAATCTATCTAACAGTCTGCTATACAAGGAGTCTAAGAGGTACATGAGGGAAACAAGGTAAAATATAGAGGAGGACTCCAAGGATCTGCTGACGCGTGCAGATATACCTTTAATTCTCTAGTGGCTGCTGCTACTGCACTAATACTGAGGCGGACGAGTGGTACCTGGATCTGCACACGAAAACTGTGCAGGAAGGGCGTGAGTACACCACATTGGTACCCTGTAAGTGCCAAGCCTAACCTCGATCGAGTAGTGATGAGGTCAGGTCAGGGCCTTACCGGTATAAATATATTGAAATAAGTAGAAAAACATATATTACAATTAAAAAAATACGAAAATCTATAGAAAAAGAAGTCACTGAAAGCCACCAGCTTATAACACAGTAATAACAACAAGGGGATCTCCCGGGATACCGTCACGTAGTCCCAAACGTAGATATGTAGGGGGATCTCCCGGAATACTGTTCCGTAGTCCCAAAGTAAATATGCAGTGCCGGGGGATCTCCCGGAATACCTTTCTGTAGTCCCAAAGTAAATATGCAGTACAGGGGGATCTCCAGAAATACTGTTCCGTAGTCCCAAAGTAAATATGCAGTACAGTGGGATCTCCCGGAATACCATTCTGTAGTCCAAAAGTAAATATGCAACTCAATCAATAAACACAATAGTTACCGCAAGAAAACCTACAGTTTAGGATAAGTTCAAACCAAAGAAAAACAGGAATTCCACTAAACATGTTGCACAGAGTTCAAATAGACAGTCAAAACACGTAGGCATGCTTTTCTAATCTAAACAAGGAAATTGCATATGCTAGAGTAGTTCAAACAAGGAAAAATAGGTTATTAGTGAAAAATGGAAATTTTACAACAAATAGCCCATGTACGTACTCGTCACCTAACGTACATGGAGCTCATATATCAAAAGTACCAAAATCCTAAGAGGAGTTCCACCACACAAGGTTAGGCAAGCCACTTACCTCGAACCAAGATCTATTAATCCGAAATCATTCTCTTGTCACGAGTATCCATCTCCGAGTGGCCCAAGTATAACCAAGTCAATTACATAATGTAAATATAGCTACAAGTAACTAATCTAGCTAATGAAATCAAAGCTAAGGCATGAAAATAAAAAACGCCCAAAAAGCCTCCCAGGACCACGTCTCGGAATCGGGTAAAAGTCAAAAATTATGAACATCCATTCACTCCCGAGTCTAACCATACTAAATTCACTCAAATCCAATACCAAAATCTCGATCAAAATCCCAAAATTCAGCGTAAGAACGTTTCCAAATTTTCCTCCCAAAATCCGAAATTAATGATAAACTCAAGAATAGATTAGTGGAATTTAATCATAAAGGAGATATAAATCATTACCCAATAACTTCCTCCAAATTTTTCCTTCTACCGAGCTCTGAATCAATTTTTTTGAATATGAACTCAAACCCTCATTTTGAACTTTAAATGTTTCCCAGTGATTTCTTAATCGCGATCGCGGAAACACCCAAGTGATCACGAAGAAGATCTTCACCGCCTCAGACATTTACTGTACGTGAATGCGTAACACCTCACGTGAACGCGATGCACTAGCTACCCACACCTACACGATCACAATTGACCTCACGTGACCGCGAAAAGTAACACTCAACTCCACTGCTGCCTCACTTCTTCTTCGTGAACGCGGCCTAGCCCACGCGTTCGTGGTGCATTGTCGCGCCCCATTTTTCCTCGCGGTGTCTGGGTATCGACACTTTTGGGAAAACTCCCTTCCTTTTGGGATAGAGTATGGGATTTGAAGAGTCGCCACCTAGCGGATTAAGGTGCGTTAGGGAACCTAAAGCAAATAACTCGTGAAACTAGTTTACGTCACCAGCGATTTGGGTAAGGACTCGAAATTACCTTGAGGGGAAGGTATTAGGCACCCCTAAAGGTCCATAACGGTGGGTCCCGGCCAAACACAATTAAATGAATTAGTCTTTTAAAGGAAATTAAAACAATTTAAAACAAATATATATTTACTTTAAAATAGGAAATAAATGGGTCCTACGTTTTTTAGCCTATAGGATCATTTCCATGCAATACTTGGTAACTTTCCCAAATTAGGGTGTTACGCATAGCATTAGCACACATGTTATCATCTCATTTACTACCCAATTACTATCTTTCAGTTATTACCTAAGCGTTCTAATAGCTTCTAGTGTGTACCTTATGCGTGCACTACCCGTCCCTTACCTATGGCCCTGGAGGTGTTTAGGACCTCTATTTATGGTGGTTCAAGATTCACCTATGTTGCTTAAAATGAGAAAACTAAGAGACAAACAAAAGTCAAGTAGGACTGTAACATAAAGAGAAAATAAGGGCTCATGTTAACCTCCACAAGTAAACAAAACAAATGCACGCTATTTGAAAAACAATCTTTAATGACTTAAGATCCTATAGGCAGTATATCTTGATGAGCATAAACATAATATATAACAGCCTTATTACAGCGAGCAGCGATTCCTATCAGTTTGCCTACTTATTCAGGTAGTACTAAATCAAAGTTCTTTTTATCCCTAGAATTCCTATAAGTTTGCCTAAATGATAACCAGAACAGAATCCTATAGGCATGGTATCTACAACTGTTAATTATAGAGATATAACATAGTTCATAAACGAGTTACTGATTTTAACAGACATGTTTTTATCTTTTAGATCCAATAGGCATGCTTTTTATTTTTTTACAGAATTAATCGACCCCTATAGGCATGATTTCTAAGTGCTGAAACTGATTACAAGTGTTACTTCCTATAGGCATGATATCAAAATGCAGAAAACTGATTTTATATTTATTTCCTATAGACATGATTTCTACGTTTGAAAACTGATTTCACCCTATAGGCATGATATGTAAACTGACTTTTATATCTCCTATAGGCATGACAACTATGTGAGCAGGAACTTTAAACAAGTTTTAGTCAAGTGTATTAAGGTACACAAATAAGATCCTATTCGCATGATCGGTAATTCACATTAAGATTAGAATATGGGAAAATCCGATGAGCATGTATTTAAATGCAGAACTAACATAAACCTATGGGCAGGATTTCTAGTATGCCAAAAACATAAAAGTTTAGAGTCACAGACAATTGGAAAACATCCTATAGGAAGGATCTTTAAATGCGCATAAGGAATCAATACAATGGACCTATAGGCAGGATTTCTACCCCCAACTTCGAACAAAGATATATAGGACCCCCCCCTCCCTTTCCAGCTTTTACTGATAACCCCAGTGTCTATTACAAGGATTATTACATTATTAAAGACCAATATGAATGAATTACATCAAGCTATTCATTACACTATAGGGAGCCTTAGCAGACCCAACATCAACCCGAAAGGAAGTCCTTCAAGAAAGCAAGTCTGATGTCCACAAGTAGTCCATCCATAATACACAAATGGGCTTCTGATGTGTCAAAGTTCCCAAGGGCCACAGGGACCCCGGGCAATGCTCACACCAGAACCTTTCTCAGAGAAAAAGTTGTAAATGATTAGAAGACCAGCCCCAGTGTGTTAGAGTTCAGAGGAGTCTCATGGACCCTAGGCAGTTCTCACACTGGGGGTGGTAAGAACCTAGGTAACTAAGAGTAGAAGTTTAAAAATAGTATATAAAGGTAGGGATAATTTTATAAAAGCAGTTTGATTTTCAGAAGTGAATAGAAACAAGTTACAAGACTACAAACAAAACAGAACCACATTTCAGCAGATTGGTTCAGACATGGGTACTAGTAATTAAACAATCACAACAGGAGCAGGAACACTTAAATTATAGACAGAACTAAACAGGGTCACAATTGAATCATACAAGGTTTCACATTGCTGAAGTTGACTTAGTTTATTAATTATTACTAGGTGGAATCATATAGACATGTATTAAGCAGAGAATCATACTGAAGTTACAGTAAGCAGAACAAGATAACATGAAGTAAGACATACCTACTAAAAAAAGAAAATGAACTGCATGTCGGAATTTGAAGCACTAACCACACATACATGTAGAACAAAGAGGTAACAAAGACTAAAGCTTACTAGTTAGAAAGTAAACTGGAAACATATAATAATCAGGACATATCGAGGTTCGAAGTAAGCTAATCATATAAGTCACAGGGAATAAGAGCTGAGGCATAGTAGTTGAGAAAGAGATGGCCAGGAAACAAATGTCAAAACACAAGCATGTTGGTGTCTATAGTAAACTAGCTACATAGCATATAGAATAGAATATGTTAACAGAAATTGAGGCATACCAGTTAAGGAGATAGCAAACAGTAAGGTGAAGCCAATTGGAATCTAAGAGTCTAGCCTTGGCTTTCAGCCGGCTAGACAGTGCAGCAAATCGAAGTATAGAAAGAACTCAAGTGGTGTGCGTGTAAGTGTGTAACTGGGTTTGTGTCTTAGTGTGTGCTTGTAAGCATAGGCGTGTGTGTAGGTGTTTTTCTATGTTTTTGAAAATCATAATGGTGCAAGGTTTAAATAGAATTCAGCAGAGTAAACAAATAAGGGATGGAAAATTAACGGTACATAAATAAAGTATGCAAATAGATTAACCAATCAGTTAGGGCTAAACCCAATCAATTAGTAAGACAGAATCTGGGAAATATCCCTAAATAAAAGAGAATATCATACGAAATCAGTTAGCAGACAGGACTGAAGCTAAATAAGGTATGCAATAAGCCTAAGACCATCTATAGGTCGGTCAAAACAATCAATACCCAGAAATTAGGCCAGTAGCATAATTAAGGATGGCAATACCAATTATGAGTCACAAATAAGGAAAGAATAAGTAAAATTGTCAAAGAGATATCGGTTTTAAAATAAAACAGAATTCCAAACCCTAATTAGGCAAATAAAAATCAATTAATTCCTTTCAATTGGCAGAGCCAAAGAATAACAGGAAATATCCGAACAAACAGTGGAATAATTAGAAACCCTAGGGACCAAAACATAGACATGAAAACCAGTTGAACAAGTAAAGAGAACCAGAGTTAAATGCTTAAATATTTTAGAACTATTTTTCAGAAACTTAAAAGATGAAACCTCAGCTTTTAGGGAAAAATGAAAATAGGCTAACAATAATAAGAAAGACATAAGATCTTAAATAGATAAACTCAAAATCATCTCAGATCTATAGAAATCTGAACAGACTCGAGTAGAAAGTGACTAGGGTTTTAAAAATAGACAGAGGTAAGAAAAATCTGGTTTGAACCAGAGATTTGAAGTCATAAACATGAAGATAACAGTACTCACAAACATAGAGATGAACACAGGCGGATTCATTGAGAAAATGAAGGATTTGGACAAAGTATGTGTTTAATCTCCTTGAGATACCCTCAAATAACACAAAAATCATAACACCGGTAAAGAAAAGAGACCAGATGTGGCCTAAGATCGAAGGAAAAACCCATGAATTGAAGGGGGTTCAGGTGAGGCGGGCTAGGGTTAGGGAGAAGGATGAGAGAGAAGAGAGGGAAAAGGGATTCAGGGGCGGCGAAACTTAGGAAATGATTAGGGTTGGGGGTTGTTGGGTAATTAAAAATAAAAGGACTGTCCTGGACCATTGATCTTTTGAGATCAACGGCCAGGATTGAATCTGGGGGGTCGAGCGGGTTATAAAATCAATTATGGGTACTGGGTTGTGGGTTAATGGGTATTGGATCAGGGTTATGGTATTGGGTTGATCTAATTGGGCTAAGGTAGTAATTGGGCTAAGGTCCGAAATTAAAAGAGGCTATTTGTTAAATACCCAATTAATTTGAAAATAATTCATAATATTAGCTAATAAATGATAAAAATTAATATTTATGCATAAAAAATAATTTAAAATAAATACTTAATATTATAAAAATACAAAAGGTTATTTTCTTGTAAAATAAAGTAATTATGCCCAATTAATTTGAAAGTAATTCATAAGAATAGCTAATAAATTATAAAAATTAACATTTATGCATAAAAATAATTTAAAATAATTGCTTAATATTATGAAAATATAGAAGGTCATTTTCTTGTAAAATAAAGTAATTATGCCCATATGGGCTATTATTGCAAAGTTATTG
>ML315045.1:0-70671 GCA_005239505.1 Nicotiana paniculata
AAGTGAGTTCATTTTCAGACAGTGTGGACAAGTCTATGACATAGATGTTATTCATTTTTTTCCTTGCAAAATAATCTTGTCAGTAAGCAGGTTAATCACAAAGCATTTTGTGGAAGTGAAAGCAACCAGGTTACCTCTGTCACATAGTTGTGATACACTGATCAGACTATATTTCAAGCCATCTATTAGATACACATGTTCAATAGATTGTGTATCATCCTTAACTACCTTACCAACCCCAATTATTTCACCTTTCTTTCCATTTCCAAAGAAGACATTTCCTCCTTTGAGACTTTCAAGTGAAAGGAACTGTTCCATGTTCCCAGTCATATGCTTTGAGCAGCCACTATCCAAGTACCAAATCTGGTTGCCTCCTCTCACTTGAACCTACAAAAGGAATCAAAGGTTAGTCTTAAGAACCCAAACTAGTTTGGGTCCTTTTCTGTGAGAGAACGGATGAATCAAAATTTTCCTAGCCAAATTTGGCAGCCAGTTTTTCCCTTTTACAAACCTCTCATTTTTTCGGCTGGCCTGCTCTTTTGCAGTACACTCATATTTGTAGTGCCCAGTCTTACCACAATGGGTGTAGATTTTATTCTCAGGAAGATTGAGATACTTGTTTTTGGGATCCCATTTGGGAAATTGACTTCCAAAGCCAATCCCTCTCCTGTTGCTACTATGATTCTCTTGAAGTCATATCAAGGCGTCAGAGGATTTATTCCATTTACAGGTTCGACCTAATTCATGTTTGACTTTACCAAGTTGCTTGGCATACATCTTATCTTTTAATTTTCCTATGTTTTCTTCTAACATGATATGATAATGATCAACAACCTTTTTACTTGATCCTAGATTTAGCTTTAAGTTTTCAGATTTTAGTTCTAGAATCTCAGTTTCAAGAGGATAAACCTGGTTCAACAAGTCAGTGTTTTTCTTTTCAGATTCACTGACTCTGATTTGCAGGTTTATGCATTTTGCTTTTAGCATTGCACATTCTTTAGATAGTTGATCCTTCTCTTTGGTTGTTTCCTCAGAATCATCTATGAAATCAAGTAGCAACTCAGAAAGTTTGTCCTTAGATAGGAACTTTACTTTTTTTTTTAATATGAGAGATACTTACCTCTGGTTCCTCATGTGATTCCTTGTCAGATTCTCCAATTGCCATGAGCGCCTGATCTTCAGTCTCCCCATCTTCTGATTCTTCATCTGAACTTTCCTCCCAAGCAGCAACCATAGCCTTTGTTGTGGTTCTCTTGGGTTAAACCTGTTCCTTCCTCCTGTTCCTTCTCTCATATCTTTCCTTTTTCCACTCTAATTCTCACTGAGGACAGTTTTTAATGAGATGGTCAGTCTTACCACATTTATAGCATCCCTTGTTGGTTGGTCTTTCTGGAGCCTTTGATTTGTTGTAGTTTCCTCCTCTAGAGATGCCTTTCTTCCTCATGAGAAAGTTTCTGAATTCTTTGGTGATCATGTCCATCTCATCATCTTCCAGATTTGCTCCCTCAGTGATTCTTAGGGCTAGACTCCTCTCCTTCTTTGGACCATCCATCTTCATTGTCTGCCTTCTCAGTTCATAGGCAGTGAGGTTTCCACTTAGCTCATCCAATCTGAGGGCTGCCATATTTTTAGATTCCTGGATAGCAGTGATTTTGCCTTCCCAAGAAATAGGCAAGACCCTTGTTAGGATCTTTTCAACCTTGTCCTCTTCAAGAATTATTCTTCCAAGAGACTTCAGTTCATTAGTCAAGGTTGTGAAACTTGTGTATATCTCTTGAATAATCTCTCCTTCTTTTGTAGTGAAGTTTTCATACTGAGAGTATAGTAGAGTACCTCTTGACCTTTTTATCTGAGGTATTCCTTCATGGGCTACTTGCAAGGTGTCCCAAATCTCTTTAGCAGTGGTATAGCTTTGGATTCTGCTGTACTCGTCTGGACCTAGTACACACACTAGACACTTTTTGGCCTTTGCATTCTTCTCCCATTTCTTTAGATCCTTAGCAGTGCAATCAGCTCTTTTCTTTGCTATATCTATACCTTCAGCAGTCTTCATCATGGTAGTTAGAGGACCATCAGTGAATATGTCCCAGAGTTCATAGTCTTCTCCAATTAGGTGATCCTTCATCCTATTTTTCCACCATGAGTAGTACTTGCCATTGAAGAGTGGTGGCCTTGCAGTTGATTGACCTTCCCAATTTCTAGGTGGTGCACTCATCTTGATCTTCTCCAAGGTGTTAGACTTTCAAGGATAACCTGCTCTGATACCAATTGATGTTTTAGACTTCAATACCACACAAGAAGATAGGTTACTTTGTGTGGTACCCAATTTTCGAGTGCTGTCTCAGTAGAAGAACCTGGTTCTTCTTGGTGTTCCAACTACTACTGTTGCGGAATAATAAAAAGCAGTAAAGTAAAAACACAGATATTTTTACGTGGAAAACACCTAACTCAAAAGGTGAAAAAACTACGACCTACTCCTCAGTAGGATTTGCTCAACTCTTCACTAAAAACTCTGAGCCAAACGGACTTACAAAATAAACTCTTTTGTAATCCTAAGGATTAACTCTAATACCTTTGTAGTAACTAGCCCCTAGCTAATTTCTACACACCTGAAGTTACTTCTAACTTGATCAATACGTACCTATTACAATTGCTTCTATGAAAGCTGAAAGATACAATATTAAAAATTCCTACTACAATCAACTAAACTCAATAATCAATCAGATGGAACTGGTTCTTCTAGTTGAACTGTAGCCTTTGCATCGCACAATGGTTCTTCTAGCAAAAATAACTCTGGAAATTTTGCTTTCAGACTTTGATTCACTTCAGCTTTGTGCGTGTTCAATTCCAGCAGAAATACATTAAGTATTTATAGAGTCAGTCCTTGAGCTTGTCTTCCAATTCTAGTTCAACTCTACCTAAGTGAACCAATTCGAACCAAAATCAACTTCCTTTCTTTTGTTGCTTTCCTTACTGAATTCGACTTCAATTAATCAGATCAGTCTGCAACCTTTTCGCATTAGGAGACAATATCTTGATTCATTGATATTTCATATTCAAAACATCTCCTAAGCATATACGATTCATGTGCCAGCTAGTCAGTCCAAGATGTGTGCTATGATGGACCTGGTTCAACTGGTCAGCCTTTTGTCAATCTTCAAAACTATGCAGTGACATGGGTCAACAAGTCTAACACATGAGACGGGTCACCAACATATTTTTTGAGCATCGACACATGAAATACCGGATGAACACTCGATAGACTGGGCGGCAAGGCATGTCTATAAGTCACCTCTGCAACCTTCTTAAGCACCTCGAAAGGACCAATAAATCGCGGACTTAGATTTCCTCTCTTTCCGAACCTCATAACACCCTTCATGGGTGATACCTTCAGCAGTACCTTATCCCCTTCCATAAAAGACACATCCCGAACCTTCCGGTCCGCATAACTCTTCTGTCTCGACTGCGCCGTGCGAAGTCGCTCCTGAATCAACTTCACCTTTTCCAACGCATCCAGAATCAAATCTGTGCCCAATAAATTAGCCTCACCAGGCTCGAACCAACCAACCGGAGATCTACACCTCCTACTATATAAATCCTCATACAGGGCCATCTGAATACTGGACTGGTAGCTTTTATTATATGCAAACTCCGCTAGTGGCAGGAACTGATCCCGTGAACCACCAAGCCTGAGCAGACACTGCAAGCTATGATGATCAGTGAAAATCTCACACTGTACCCCATACAAGTAATTCTACCAAATCTTTAAGGCATGAACGATGGCAGCTAACTCAAGATCGTGCACTGGATAATTCTTCTCATGCACCTTCAACTGTCTGGACGCATAGGCAATCACCCTACCGTCCAACATCAAAATCGCTCCCAATCCAACTCTAGAAGCATCACAATAGACTGTGTAAGAACCCGAACCCTTAGGCAATACCGATACCGGAGCTGTAGTCAATGCTGACTTGAGCTTCTGAAAGCTCTCCTAGCACTCATCGGACCATCTGAATGGAGCACCCTTCTGGGTCAATCTGATCAAAAGTGAAGCAATAGAAGAAAATCCCTCCACAAAGCGACGGTAATTACCCGCCAAACCCAGGAAACTCCTAATCGGGTCAATCTGAATACCCTCACTAGACACCAAGTGACCCAAGAAAGCTACCGGACCAAGCCAAAACTCACATTTGGAGAACTTTGCATAAAGCTTCTCCTCCCTCAATATCTGCAACACAACCCTCAAATGCTGGGCATGCTCCTCCTGGTTACGAGAGTACACCAGGATGTCATCAATGAACACAATGACAAATGAATCAAGGTAAGGTTGAAACACGTTGTTCATCAAATGCATGAACGCGTCTGGGGCATTGGTCAGCCCCAAAGACATAACCAGAAACTCATAGTGGCCATATCTGGTCCTAAAAGCAGCCTTCGTAATATCAGAATCCTGAATCTTCAGCTGATGGTACCCAGACCTCAAGTCGATCTTGGAGAACACCCTAGCTCCCTGAAGCGATCAAACAAGTCATCAATACGGGGCAAAGGATATTGGTTCTTCACCGTAACCTTGTTCAGCTGCCTATAGTCAATGCACATACGCATGGATCCATCTTTCTTCTTTACGAACAACACCGGTGCACCCCAAGGCGACACACTAGGCCCAATGAACCCATTATCTAGGAGTTCCTGAAGTTGTTCCTTCAACTCTTCTGGGGCCATGCGGTAAGAGGGAATAGAGATAGGCTGGGTCTCTGGCAATAAGTCAATACCAAAATCAATGTTCCTGTTAGGTGGCATGCCTGGCAGGTCTGCTGGGAAAACGTCCGGGAACTCACGGACCACAGGAACAGAATCAATGGAAGGAGTCTCACTACTAACATCCCTCACAAAGGTCAGATAAGACTCACACCCCTTCCTAATCATATGCTGGGCCTTCAGAAAAGAATCACCCTGCTAGGCACATACTCCACCGAACCTCTCCACTAAATCCTCGGTAATCCGAGCATAGCTAAGGTGACGGTCTTAGCGAGACAGTCGAGAACCGCATGGCATGGAGATATCCAATCCATGCCCAAAATTACATCGAAGTCAACCATGCTAAGCAATAATAGATCTGCCCGGGTCTCCCAATCCCCAATAGATATAATATAAGACCGGTACACCCGGTCTACCACAACAATATCCCCCACCCGAGTCGACACATGAACATCTAAAAGTAAAGACTCACGGGGCGTATCCAAGAAATGTGCAAAGTATGAAGAAACATATGAATACGTAGACCAGGATCAAATAATACTGCAGCATCCCGGTGACAGACTGGGATAATACCTGTAATCACTGCATCTGAAGCTATGGCATCTGGTCTGCCCAGAAGTGCATAGAAATGGGCCTGTTCTCCACCTGACCGACCTCCCCCTCTAGAGCGGCCCCTGACTGACTGACCTCCACCCCTGGCTTCCTGAGCGGGTGGTGTAGAAACTGGTGCTGAAGGTGGAGGCTGGCTCTTGTGCCTAAATGAACTATCAGAAAGGCGGGGACAATACCTCTTGATGTGACTGATGCGAGGCTAGAATTCATGGTTTAACATGTTATATGCCCTACATTTTATGTGCGTTAATGATAAAAATACCCTTTTATGTGCATAATAGAGTCTATTTCATGTGTAGGTGAATTGGAGATGGAAGCCAAGCTAAAATACGCTCAAGAGGCGAGGAGGGATGCACCGGGCTATAGCCGGGAGTTTGAGCCCAAACGCCTGACCCTGCCTGGCATTAGCCAGGCGCCAGAGCCCAAACGCCTGACCCTGCCTGACATTAGCTAGGCGTTAGAGCCCAAATGCCTGCCTTAGCCTGGCGTTATCCAGGCGCCAGGGCCCAAACGCCAGGCCCCTGTTCCGGCTAAATTCGAGTTTTTGATGAGTTTAAGTGTCTCCCGGTTGGAATAGAAGTCTCCTACACGTTTAGGGTTTATCCTAAACATATAAATAGACCCTAAAAACACAACTTGAAGGGGTATTCGAAGGGAGGAAAGCCATTGAAATGAAGAAAAACCTGTGGATTACTACTCAGAGAAGCAAAACATTGATTTTTACATCTTTTATTCATTACTTTGTAGTTTAATTATGCAAGTTATTTTGGGTTTGATTCTTATGAACATGTTTAGCTAATTTCTTTAATTTGGGGTTTTGGTGGAACCCGTTGGGGGATGAACTTATTGTGTTATTAATATAGTTTTGATTGGTTGATTAATTTTTATTTGTTCAACTACGTTCTTGTTGTAGTTGATTGAAAGGCCCTCAATTAGCTGTTCCTATTTATTATGTATCTACTTGAGAGAGAGTGCATATTTAGGTAGTTGTTTGAACAACATCACTCCCGGAGTATAGACGAAAGTCATAACCGAGGGTTTAGAGGTTGGATTAGAGATAACGATACCTCGGGTGCAATCTAAAGTGAACTGTAATGCAATCTAGCTAGCGTAACTTGAGAGAGTGCGTCTAGTAAATTATCATAATTACTTGAGAGAGATTTATGGTAGATAGAGTGTTCATGATTGATAGAGACAACTAATCAAACTATAAGAAGTATCTGAGAAGGAAGTTCACCAACGGGGGAAACCATAACCTTAGACCTTTATCATAATTGTTTACAACACATTGTTAGTAATTGTTAGTTATTATTATTGTCAGTAGAATTAGTAAAACATCACCAATTTATATTAAAAATTCTTGAGAGAATTGATTGAGTAAAAGTTGCGTATTCTAAAGACTTGATTGATACGTAAATTCCCTGTGGGATCGACTCTGGGCACAATACCCCGGATTATATTTGCAACGCTCGTTTAGTCTTTTATTAGACATAGTTGAGCATGATCAGTGACCCGGATCCCCACACTCGAAACAGCCCCTCCCAACAAATGACGATGGGGACTGAAGGGAACCCCTGGAACCAGAGTAGCTGCTAGAAGAAACATGTGTTGAGGAACCCTGAACTGATGGTGGCTGGGATGAGCTATGGGATGGAAGTGCACTAAATAAGGAACGACCCGGATGAGAGCTACGGGGGCCGTGTCCTGATGAAGCACCATTGTAAGCTGGATGAGCTGGCCGAGGAGGCCTGAATGGTCTGCCTCTGCTGTGCTGAGACTGATCTCCTGAGTGATCACCACTATAACTACCAGGACCTCTAGGCCTCTCTCTCAATACACTCCTGGCGGCACACTGACTCAATCTCCATGGCTATGTAAACTACCTCCTCAAAAGAAGCACCAGATACCCTCTCCTTGGTCAGGATAATCCATAGCTGATAAGCGAGACCATCAACAAATCTCCAAATCCTCTCTCTATCTATGGAAACTAGCCAGATGGCATGACGGGCTAACTCAGAGAACCTCATCTCATACTGCGTCATGGTCATGTCTCCCTGACACAACTGTTCGAACTCTCTGTGCAGCTCCTCTATACGAGACTGTGGTGTATACTTCTCCAGAAAGAGAATGGAGAACTGGTTCCATATAAGGGGCGATGCATCAGCGGGTCTACGCCTCTCATAGGCCTCCAACCAAGCAAGTGCAGATCCTGAAAACTGGAATGTAGTGAATGGAACCCCACTGGCCTCTAATATCCCTGCAGTACGTAGTATCCTCTGACACTTGTCCAAGAAGGCCTGGGCATCCTTGCCCTCTGTACCACTAAAAGTCGGAGGCTGGAGTCTGCTGAACCTCTCCAACCTACACTTCTCATCATCAGCTAAAGTTGGGACTACATAATCCTGTACTAGAGCAATCTGCTGCACTGGGTCTGCCCCAGGTGTCTGAAGTCCCTGGGTGACCTGCTCAGGTGTCCGGGCAGCTAGAGTCTGGATGCCTCTCCCGGCCTGAGAAGTAGTAGCAGTAGTGGACATAGTGACGACCTGTGCCAAGCTGGTGCACACCGTCAAAATCTGGGCTTGGGTCTCTTGAAGACCCGAAATCACAATGGGAACTGCTGGTGCCTGAGTCTGGTCCGCTGGAATCTCAGTTGCGGGGACCTGCTCCTGGGCAATGAGAGGGTCCACAGGTGCTGCCCCGGCTGCTGTGCGGGCTGCACCCCTCCCTCTGCCACAGCCTCAACCATGGCCTCTACCTCGGGCTGGTCCTGCTGGTGTCTGGTCACCACTATCGGTAGCACGATTCCTCACCATCTGTGAGAGAATGAAAACAATAGAAGTTCAGTTTCAGAGTTCAATAGAGTCGCACGACAGAATTCAAAGATGTGGGGCTTTCCTAAGGGTTATGTAGCCTCTCGAAGATAAGAACAGACGACTCCGAATCGATCCGCAAGACTCTACTAAACATGCTCATGACTGGTGAGACCCATTTAACCTAAGGCTCTGATACCAACTTGTCACGACCCAATTCCGGAGTCGTGATGGCACCTGTCGTGGAACCAAGCATGCCACCCATTTTATCTAAGCTAAAGGCAATTACCAATAAAATATTCTTCTCAACAAATCTATGGATAATAATAATAATAATAATAATAATAATAATAATAATAATAATAATAATAATAATAATAATAATAATAATAAATCAAAATTTGGAAACCAATTTATGAAATCCAAAACCCAAATCCTACAATCCCCTGATCTAGTGTCATACAGTCATGAGCTGCTAGTACTTAATACAACCAAAAAAACGAAATGACCAACATAGTTTGAAAATAAATATAACAGGTAGAAAAGGAAGAGAAGACGAGATCACGGTCGCCAGCTGCTACCTCGTCAACTCTGATGAAACTGCTGCTACTCACTGATCAGAGCTGAATCCCGTTGTACCTGGATCTGCACACAAGGTGCAGGGGGTAACGTGAGTACACCAATTCAGTAGTAACGAAACCAAACTACGGGCTGAGAGGTAGTGACGGACTAAACCTCCGATAATTCCAACAACAGTATATAACTTGGACATGACAATAATATATCAGGAAATAAACACGATGCATCAATATATGTTTGCAACTCTGCATACTAGCATGAATTCATATAGAATCAAGAATGATGTATACTCAGTAATCAAACTCTCATAAGGTGGTCCACTCAGTACTAGACTACGGCCTTCCGGCCTAGGGAAATTCCATCCTGGATATTACATAAACATAACTGACACAGTCACCAAGTACTGAGGAAAAAGGCCGATCCAGCCCCCACAGAGAAGATACATCTCCGGAACATAATACCCACGGAGAAGATCCATCTCCGGAACATAATACTCGGACAATATCCATGTCCAGAGAAGATCCATCCCTCAATATCTGTGCGCTCACTGGGGGTGTAAAGACTCCGGAGGGGCTCCTTTCAGCCCAAGCGCTATATCAAGCAAATGAAGGCATGATTTCAGGGTCGCTGCGGTGTGCAGTCTGACCTCATAACTGTCTCAAAACCAGGATCCAAGACTCACTCAGTAAGTACCTTCTAGTCTCACTTACAATGCTCTAACATATGAAAATCAGCCCAAACCAATGATAATATAGAATAAACTAGCAACTTACGAGATTGAGGCATGAAACATATACTATAACAGGACTGAGTACATGAAAACAATAATCATAAATAGAGACAGCAATAACCGACCGTTCCGGTCTGAACATATCGACGTGAAGCCTTAACATGTATACTTAGCATGATTTATATTGCGTTCAAGGTAAATACCACCTTCACAGTACAAATATCAACCTGAGATAACCATTAGACAGTGCCATGGGATGAGCCAGGCTCCAAGTGCTCCAAATCTACCAACAATCATATGTATATCATCATAATATGCTAAGGAACTAATCCCAATCGAAATGTATCAAAAATACTCAAAAATCCCGAGATTGGTCAAACCCGACCCCCGGGACCACGTCTCGAAACTCAGAAATTTTTATACAAAACTATTCTCCATCATCTCACGAGTTCGTACATATAAATAACACTAAATTCGGAGTCCAAATGACCCCTCAAATCCCCATTTTAAAGTCTCTTAATCCCAAGCCCTAATTACCTAATTGCACTGAATTTTCCCAAATTTTCCACCATAAATCCGACCTTTAATCACATATAAACGAGTTTAGAGTCCAAAACCTTACCTCAATGAAGAACTATCGAATCCCCTCTTCAAAAACCCTCCAAAAGCTTCGAACCCGGATGAAATATTGAGAAATATGGCTAAAATTTGCGAAGGCACGCTTTTATACTTTCTGTCTAGGGGTTCCGCACCTGCGATCACTTACTCGCACCTGTGGAACCGCACCTGCCGATCCCAGGTGCGCACCTGCGTAAAGTCCCAAGGACCTCGACTTCCGCACCTGCGATCGACCTCCGCACATGCAGACTCTTCTCACTCAGCCAAACGTCCGCACCTGCGGTGCCATGTCCGCTCCTGCAGAACCGCACCTGCGGCTCCCCATCCGCAGGTGCGAAAACACCAGTAACAACAATATCAGCAATATCAAAACCATTCCAAACTCCTCGTTAACCACCCGAAACCATCCCGAGCCCCTCGGGACCCCAACCAAACATACCAACACATCATATACGATCATTCAAACTTAGTCGAGCCTTCGAAACATCAAACACAACATCAAAACCCCAAAAACACATCGAATTCAAGCCTATGAACTTTGAATTTTCTAAATTCCACCAACGGTGCCGAAACTACCCAAAACAACTTCGATTGGCCTGAAATTTTGCAGACATATCCAAAACGACATTACGAACCTGTTCCAACTGTCGAAATTCCATTCCGACCCCGATAGCCTATTTTCCACTGCCAACCAGAAATCGCCAAAAACTAGCTTTCGCCAATTCAAGCCTAATTCTACACCGGACGTCACAAAAATAGTCCGAACACACTCCTAAGTCCCAAATCACCTAATGAAGCTATCCGAGCCATGAAATCCACATTCTGAGGTCATTTCCCAATAAGTCAACTCTCAGTTGACTTTTCCCATTATAAGGCTATTTTTAAAGGCTACATGACTGAACTCTCACTCCAACCCTTCGATTTCAAGCCTATCGACTTTAACACATCAATAACAGAATAACCAACCAATGAAAAGTCAATAAAATCAATTATAATGCAGGTTCTACGTAACTACGGACCGGGTCGTTACAATATATGGCTCAACAAAGAAATGCCTATATCACTTCCAAGACTGAACAAAACTACTATTTCGCTTTGCAAACACACGGGGTAGGTTGTAGGAATCAAATGAAATGCACAGAATAACACCCAAACCTCACACACACATGGCACATAACTCACTCAGGATTGGATTCATCAAGACACTCTAGTCAAAGCAGTTACGAAAAGTTAAGCTTATACAATTTAAGGTACTTATACAAGAGTCAAATATATGAGCCTAAGCGTCACAACAAAAGTACTCACTATTCTCAAGGCATAACAAAGTCAAGATATATTGCGTCAATTCAAAACACAACACAATGGCTCCTATTCCTAAAAAAACTAACTACACCTGGTTCAAACAAAACCCTTGGAAAAGAACCGCGACGCAAAGAAAAATCAAGGGGGAATTGCTACACTACCTAACAAAAGAAAATCTTTTTGTTTTTTTCTTTAGACTTAAATTCCTCAAGAAAAATGTCTAATAGATCCATCATCGGGAAAAGTCCAATCTTTTCTATTTTTGTAAAAACAAATTATTCAATTAAAGTAACACAACTAAATTAGCATGGAAAGTCACCCAGACAATATCCTCACCCCACACTTAAAATTGTGCATTATTACCAATGCATACCATAACTAATAAGAGGGTCAAAGAAACTCCCTGGTAGGCTGAAGCACTAGCAGCTCATGGGGTACTCAGACTTCTCCCAAGCTTGTTCCTCCGTGCAGGTACCTCACACTTAGTTCCAACCATCTGGTTTGCTGTTGCATCCTTCCAATGGCTTTGCGTTCCATGCTCATAAAAAAATCAAAAAGCGATACTACAAGAATAATACAATAATAAATAAAATAAAATAAAAAGTAAAGCCGGATTGCCTCCCAACAAGCGCTTGATTTAACGTCGCGGTATGACGCAAATCACTTTCTACCTCCACTTTGAACTTATGAATTGGACCCCAAGTTTTGATTCTGCTCTGTGATCATGCTCTTGGGGTGGTAGAACGAATCTGACTGGCCCAATAAAACAATGTAGTATTCTGCACTTCTTGGCCTTTGGATGAGATGTGTATTCCCGTTTTTCTAGCACGAAGAATTCCAGAATGTAGGCATCTTGCTCCTTACTCCTTGACTCCTCAAGTGGCTCGGGCGACTCTATTTCCATATCATTATCCAAACACAATATGGAAAAATGCTTGGAGTGTGGACCAATGTGCTCAACTACATAAACATTGGGATTGTCAACATCCTCAACACTAATGACACTAGAGTCAACTAAATATGTATCATCAATATCCTTGGTTGACTCTAGTATCTCTTCTACGACATCGATATCCTCGAAATCTAGTTCGATTGATTGTTGGTGTTCTACTCTGGCCTTCTCCTCTAGCGCAGCCCCGTATTATTTTAAATCCTCTGGTATAATGGCAATTTCTCCAGCCAATTCATACTCATATTGGCTACTATCCACAATTATGGTTGTCTTGTGGTCCGGGCCCATCCCAGGACCGGCCCAGGCCCGTGAGCCCACATGGGCTTTGGGCTAAACGGGCTAGCTCGTATGGTCTAGGCCCAAGCGGTCCTAGGAGCCCACGACGGACCGGTCCAACATGGGGAGACCGCGAGCCCGGGACCGTTTAGCCTAACGGGCCCAACGACTATTTTTCAATTTTTTTTTAAAATTGGCTAACGGTTGGAAGTTTAAAAAATAGTCGTGGGCCTACTAATTTAGTTGTTTGTCACTTTTAAAAATAGCCATTTGCCCCTCAAACTTTGTTTTAACCCCATACTTTTTATAATTACACTTTTCCCTTTTCTCAACTATAAATACCCCCTCATTCTTTCATTTTTACCCACAAAATCATCAATCTCTCTCTAATTTTCTTCTATAATTGCTTACTTTATTATTGAAATTTGTGAAAAATTGTGAAGTTGGTGAATTGAAGTATTCAAGTCTTCAACGATATACAATTTTCAAGAAGTTGTTCGTCAATTCGGTTAACTCGTTCCAACTTTTAAGTTTTAATATTATAGTTTTGTTTGTTTTAGTTTGTATAATTATAATTAATGTCTTATTCTTTGAAAAATATGTTTGGTAAAAGTAAGGGAAAATCCAAAATTGGTGAATCTAGTGGCCAAGCTACTACTCCTCCCCCGGCTCCCCGACCCAAACCTGTTACCCGTCCTCCTCCACCTGTTATTCTTGATAGTGATAACCTTTTATTTCAATTTACCGATAGTCAATTTTACCATGATATTGCACCAGGTGAACAATTAAATGATGAATATATGAATGCTCTTTATGGTAATCCAACTAAAATGATGATGAAACTATAGATTTAGATGAAACGCAACCGGATTTAAATGATACACCTACTAGTCCTGTAACTGAAGTTAACCCAACTGATAATAATCCAAATGATGCCCCGCCTGAACCTCCTGTAGTAACCCCTACTTTTAATAGACAACCTTCTAAACGGTGTGAAACTTCTCTTGTTTGACACTTTTGTATTCAACTAAGAGATCAAAATAAGGCTAAGTGTAAAACTTGTGGGACTTTGATGGCTCATAAATTTACTGGAGACCATAGCGGTAAGGGTAGTTTGACTAGAAACATAAAGATACACCCTAGAGATAAAGCTAGATTTCTTCAAATGAAAGCTGCGCAAGAGGGGACAAGTGTAGGTACTCAGGTTAACCCTAGTACCGGGTTAAATCTAGTTCAACCGGGATTTAACACTGTTACCGGTGGCATTTTATATTACGATACAAATAAAAATCGTGAAGAATTGGCAAAAATGGTTACTATTATGTGCTTACCCTATAGTTTTCCTTCTAACCCTCACTTTGTGTATTATATTAGAAAAGTTTATAATCCCTACTTATAAAGAATGGCCTCGCACAACCGTAAAGAGCGATATTTAAAAAATATAAACATGAATATGAACAATATTTGCGCTATTTATTTACTCATATAAATTATCGCGTTGCTATTACTACTGATATTGGTAGAAGTGGTAATGACTGTGATTATCTTACTGTTACCAGTCATCGGATTGATGAGGAATGGATAATGCAAAAGCACATTATTTCTTATAGAATAATTAATTCACGTCACACGGGGAAGTTTATTGCTAACACAGTTGCAGATATGTGTAAATATTTTTGCATTAGAGATAAAATAATGTCAGTTTCAATGGATAATGCTTCTAGTAACACTAATGCTATAGGCTTTCTTACAACTACACTAAATCCTTCATTTAGTAATATTTTCCATGTTAGATGTATTTGTTATATTTACCATTTAATCGTCAGTGATGGTATGAAAATATTAAATGTTGAAATTGAAAAGGTTAAAATGGCTCTTAATTGGCTTTTTTATTCAAACCGTAGAAGTAGACTTAGAGAATATTTTAAAAAATGCGATGAATTTGGCCTTAGAGAAAGAAAGGTTCCTAAACCTTGTCCGACTAGATGGAATTACATGTATGAAAGTTTAATTGTTGCATATGAATATATAAATCCAATTAACGCAACGTTTAATGCTCGTGTTGGTGGTGATGCTGATGATGAGCACCTTACAAATCAGGATTGGACTAATGTTAAAATTCTTGTAGAATTTTTAGAAAGATTTCATGTTGCTACAAATGAATTATCTGGGCAATATTATCCTACTATTTCTAATTGTTTAGTTTATCTTGCAGAATTTGTAAAAAATTGTTTACTCAATTTTCAGAGGGTGGGGTAATTTATAAACTTGCTATTTATTCTATGAGAGAAAAGTTTAAAAAATATTTTTACCTATCCCTCCTATTTATGGTGTTGCTGCCATGTTAAATCCTACTATGAAATTAGGAGGTCCTCACTTTTGGTATACAAATATTTATAATGCTTTAGCACTTTCAGATGAGGAAATGTCTACACTTGCAGATGCAAAAGCCTCAATTAAAATAAATGCTCAAACAATTTATAATGCTTATCAATTTGCCTTAGATCATGCTAGACCAAATGTTCCAACTCCTACTTCGTCTAGTTCGAAATCATCTAAAAGAACTGCGGGACTAAAAGCACTTAGTGCTTGGACGGGGTCCAGGGGTTCTCAAGGTGAAAATATTGATAATAGTTCACAACTAAATGAGCTTCAAGTTTATTTGTCGCAGGGACTTGAATCAGAGAATCCCGACGGCTCCTGTAATATTTTGGAATGGTAGAAGGACAAAGAAAAATACTATCCGGTTATTTCAAGGATGGCTCGAGATATTTTAAGTATTCAAGCTTCAACAGTGGCATCGAAGAGCGCTTTCATGCAAGCGAGACTTCAAATCGGTGATCATAGAGCGTCTATGAGGGAGAGCTTGGAAAAATCAGTACTCTTCAGAGATTGGATCCGTTCGGAACGAAGAAACTTTGGACTTGCTGAATCACAACCAGAGATAAATGAAGCTTACGAAGAAATGCTAGAGGAACTTGCGCAGGATGCTGCTTCGCCCGGAAGCGGTGATGAACAAGCTTCTTTTCCGCCACCACCAACGGAAATTCCTCCGAACCTTGAAGGATTTATGAAATTTGTTAGATATAATATGTAGACTAATATGTAACTTGTATTTTTTCACATCTTCATTAGTTTTTTTCCTTTTAATGGTGGTATTAGCACCTTGTTGTGCTCATTCCATTGGGGGAAGGAAGACTAAGAAAGATATTGCCACTTTTTGTTAATGTCGTAATAATAAAAATTATAAGACATTCCCTTGAATATTTCTTTACATTTTTTTTGTGTTTAAATTTAAATTACAAGATTTAAGTCACAATTTTATAATATAATTTACAAGAAATTGCCTTAGATAAAAAAATTTCAAAAAAAAAATAGCCTCGAACACTTAGGCTCGTTTAGGCCCGTGGGCCCGACCCACTTAGCCCGGGCCCATATGGCTTAGGCCCATAGTGGTCCGGTTCCACCCTCCGAAACCGTTAAGCTCGGGACCGTTTGGCCCAGGAATGACCCGCCAGAGCCCGGGACCGTTTCGCCCGGCCTGTTTAGCCCATTTAGGCCTGAGCCCGGACCACATTACAGCCTTATCCACAATGTCAACTTGTTGCTCTTTACAAGGTTCAATTAATTTATTCGCTTGAGCCTCCAAGTTGTGAATAGTTGCCTCTTGCCTTTGTATCTGCCATGGTTTCTCATCATTTGTTCCACATGGTACTTTAATATATCTTTGATCTCCTTTAGGTCAGCTTCCCTAGGTTCTTTGTTCCTGTTATCCTCACAAGAAAAAGTAGAACCATCATAGTAAGGGGTTGGGGAAAGATAAGAAATATAAGCACAACAATAAAAGTGACCATCTTGACCACCACACATATCACACACATTCCACACATAAGATTGAGTTGTTGCACATAACTCGCTCTCGGGAATATTTTGATAATTTTTCCCTGGGTAGTTTCCTCCACAATATGCATAACGAGGATCAAAAGTAGAATTACAAATATCAAAACTCTCATAATTCCAAGATGCCATGTATCTCAGATCAAAAATAAAAAACAAATAAATACTCAAATACACGAAAACAAAAATAAAAGTTCAAACTTGCAACCTAGAAATATGTACACCTACAGCTACACCGTTAGTTCCCCATCCCGGCGCCAAAATTTGATCACGCCCAACTATGCCTTATAAAAAGGACTAAGCGGTCGTTGAAAATATAATCTGGTTTACAAGTCCGGAGTCGAATCCCACAAAGAATTAAGGCTTAGGTACAATTGTTCACTATCACCAAGAATACAAGCTTGAACAATTCCTAACTTATGGATATTAAGATTCTTGTGTTTAACTAATTAACTAAAAAATTAAAATAGTAAATTAACACTAAAGATACTACGGGTTGGAGAAAAGATTAAGGAGGTCTAGAGTTATGATTTTCCCAATTGTCGGAATCATTCCCGCTACGTCTTCTATAATTTCGCCTAAGTATTCTCTACCGATCATGAGCGCTCTGCGTGTTGTAATTCTCTCCCCAGTAACTACCACAATTTACTAGATAGCTGGCATTAAGTACGACTAACTTAGATCGCACCCAAGGTTTCGTTATCCCTAATCCCACTTTTAAACCCTCTGTATTGATCCCTCATATACGTTAGGAGTGATGTTTCTCAACAACTACCTAAATATGCACTCTCTCCCGAGTAATACACACTAAATAGGCACAGTCGATTGAGATCTCTTCAACTAACCACAATATAAACGTAGTTGAACAAGTAGAGAAATCCAACGTCTCAATTGTATAAAAACATAACAAGAACTTATCCTACAAAAGGTTCCATCAAAACCCTAGATAAGAAATTAGCTATTCATAATAGCATGTAAAACTACAATACTAAAAGTCATAACCAACAATTAAAAATAGGAAGAGGAAGGAAAAACTCGTAGAAGAATTATCCGCCTTACTCTTATTGTGTCTCTGCCTCCTTAGGTCGAATCTCTGTCAAAAGTATGTCCAAAATCCTCAAAAATACCATTTTTCCATGTATATATACCAAGTAGAGTCGGGCCCAAACAATTATACCTTATCCTATGCAAAAAAGGACAATTTTCCAGGTCTGGACGACCGCGGTCGCGGTCAATCGCAGACTCGGGCGCGTCTTTACCCAGTGTACTGCCTCAGACCGCGTCCAAGTCCACAGTCGCAATTTCGACCGCATTTGTCACCCTGTTACGTTTGGAATTTGGGAAAACGTAAAACATTAAAGTTGTAGCCCTTTGAGTTAGCTTTCCAACCATATATTATATAGCCCAAATTAAGTTTGGAGAATCGAGTTATGTCTATTTTACTAGACAATATGTAGTATGCCTACTCGATTCTTCCTTCGTTCCTAACTATCAAATTTGATCCCCGAACACGATCCCGGCTTAATTTCTTGGGATTTTACTCTGACTTTAAAGCTTCAAATCACTTGAATTTATTCCATAATATCTACATAGCTTGGAATCACTCCTACAAGGCATAATACACACAATTAGTGCAAAACACTAGCGATTAAAGCTCAAACTCAATTAAAGTGCAGTAAGTTAGAGTGTAATAAGCGACTAAAATATGCAATTATAGCCTATGATCAATAGTCTCAATTTAGTTGACCAGAACTGAAAATTACTCTGTTTAGAGTCGTGCGATGCGAATCCAGTTGTTAGGAAAGAACAAATTAGGGTTGATCGACGGAACTCTGAAAAGAGAGGATTTTGAGGAGGATCTAGGTCATCAGTGGGACAGGTGCAACCCAATTTTGCTTGGATGGATAATGAGCTCTATTTCGAAGGAATTTTTAACAGTCATAGTGTATTCAAAAGATGCATATCGTGTCTGGGAAGATATGAAAGAACGCTTTGATAAAGTAAATGCATAAAGGGTTTATCAGTTCCACAAAGAGATTGAAACACTTTATCAAGGAACAAACAGTGTCTCTGTGTATTTTACCAAACTCAAAGAGTTATGGGATGAGTATGAAATCATGGCTCCTCCAAGTTGTGACTGTAGGAGAACTAAGGATTTCAATGAGCATTTACATAGGCAAAAGCTAATGCAATTTCTGATGGGACTTAATGAGAATTATAAGCAGGCAAGGAGTCAAATCCTTATGACTAATCCCACTCCAAGTGTTAGAAAAGCATATTCTATGATAATTGTGAGAGAGAGAGAGTCAGAGATCGTTTTCAAATGTGTTTGTGGTAGGAGAAGGATCAGAAGTCATAACTTTTTTGTCCACAAAGGAGGCAGCTATTCAAAACTTAAGAAGAATTGGAATATTTAGTGTGAATTTTGTAATATGAAAGGGAATAGTAAAGAGAATTGTTATAAAATAGTAGGTTATCCTATGGACTTCAAGTTCAGAAAGAAAGGACAGGGCAATTCAAGTGCTTACAATACCAATGGTGGGAATTATGCACCAACTGCTTACAATGTCAATGTTGGGAATTATGCACCAAATATTCCTGGAACTAATGCAGGTAGAAATAATGATGCAGGTAGAAATAATGATGGATATGCAGCTGCTTTGAATGAGATGCCTAGACCACCAATGTTTACTACTGACCAATACAACCAAATTCTCAGAATGCTGAACAAAGAGCTCTCTCAGGAAAATATGGCTAATATGGCAGGTACTATTCATTCCTTTATGGCTAGTGTAGCAAAGAAGGATTGGATTACAGATACAGGGGAAACAAATCATATGATATCTGATTTAGATATGTTGCATTCTGTTCGCAAAGCTGATTCTCTAAGCAGTAAAGTAGTGCAAATGCCAAATGGTCAGGTGACTTCAGTATCTCATGTTGGGGATTGTTCACTTTCGAAAGATCAGTAATGAAGGATGTCTTATTTGTTCCTGATTTTCATTATAACTTGATGTCGGTGTCAAAAGTAACTAGAGACATTCATTGCTCTGTTGCCTTTTTCCCTAACTTTAGTTTGTTCCAGGACCTCTCAAGTGGGAGGGTGAAGGGGATTGGTAGAGAGAAAGAAGGCTTATATATCTTTGTTTCTAATGCTGACTCAATAAGCAGAGGACTGATTATTACTACAGAGGAGAAGAATATTGATGTTTCACTGTGGCACATGAGATTGGCTTATGCTTCTAGAGGAGCTACGAGGTAATTTCTTGGAGAAGATATTAAAGATTGTAAGAATGCAGTCAATAAGTGTGGGATCTGTCCCTTAGCCAAACATACTAGATTGTCTTTTCCTTCTTCAAGTACTAGCAAAACTACTACAGTATTTCAACTTTTACATTTGGATGTATGGGGTCCTTATCACATTCCCACTTTTGAGGGTAATAAGTTTTTCTTAACTGTGGTTGATGATTTCTCACGTGTAACTTGGGTTTTCTTATTGAAGTTTAAGAGTGATGTGCTACTAGTCTTGAGAAATTTCTTTAAAATGGTGCATACTCAGTTTAGTGTATATGTACAATCTGTGAGATCATATAATGGTGGTGAATTTATGAATGCTAAATTCATTGAACTCTTGAGGGAATTGGGCATTGTCCATCAGAAGACTTGTGTCTACTCCCCTCAGCAGAATGGTGTTGCTGAGAGGAAACATAGACATATCCTTGAAGTTGCAAGAGCCATCAGATTCCAATGGCATATTCCTTTGAAATTTTGGGGGCATTGTATCCTGGCTGATGTTTATATTATTAATATGTTACCTTCTGTTATTTTGCAGGGTAAATCACCTTATGAACTGTTCTATGGTAAGAAACTTATGGTTAGGTTGTCTTTGTTATGCTAGTGTTCTACCAAGAGGTGATAAATTTGGTGCAAGGGCTGTGGAGGCTGTCTTCATGGGATATTTCAATGTTACCAAAGGATATGTCTTGTATGACTTGCAAAAGCAACCTTTCTTCATTAACAGAGATGTCACATTCAGATAAACAGTCTTTCTCTTCTAGGGCAATTCAACAAGGGTTCAGTCTGTTCTTCCTGCCTTTGTACCTCCTGATGTCTTTGATTCTAAAGAAAAAACTCCACCTCTTTCTTGCTCACAGAATGCTTCTCTAGTTGCAGCTGATACACCAATTCTAACTGATACAGTTTCAGTGTCATCACCAGTTATTCCATATTATGATTCTCACAAGATGAATGATTCCTCATCTCCTTTTGTTGATACCTTTGAGGAGTCCTTAGCATATTTACCAATTGAAGAGACTACTTCTCTTAGAAGATCTCAACGAGTCACCAAACAGCCTTTATGGTTAACAGATTATGTGACTACTACTTCTACTAAGCAACCATATTCCATGTCACATTATGTGTCTTATAGTCACTTGTCCATCCCATACAAAGCTTATTTAGGTGCCCTCTCAGCTACATCAGAACCAAAATCCTTTCATGAAGCCTCTAAGGATAGTCGATGGGTTGAAGCTATGAATGCTGAAATCCAAGTTTTTCAAGACAACAGAACTTGGGAGTTAGTTCCTTTACCACCTAGGAAATCCCCAATTGGGTGCAGATGGGTGTATAAGGTGAAAATGAATGCTAATAGGGAGGTTGAAAGGTTTAAAGACAGATTAGTGGCCAAAGGATATAGTCAAACTGAAGGTCTTGATTACCATTAACATTTTCACCTGTGGTGAAAATTGTTACTGTTAGAACAGTTCTTTCTTTGGCTGCTATGCAAGTATGGCATATCCATCAGCTAGATATGTATAATTCCTTCTTGCAGGGTGACTTACATGATGAGGTGTATATGGAATTTCATAAGGAATTCTCAAGTCTGGGGGAGTTCAATCTAGTATGCAGACTTCTCAAATCCATGTATGGATTAAAACAAGCCAACAGACAATAGAATTTGAAACTCAGAGAGGCAATACTGCAATCATGCTTCAATCAGAGCAGTCTTGATCACTCTTTGTTCATCAGAAAAGAGGGAAGCATTATAGTTGTGATACTTGTCTATGTAGATGTCACTTTAGTTACTGGGAACAATCTGAAGATGATACAAGACACAAAGGAGGCATTACACAAAGCTTTCAAGATTAAAGACTTGGGAGAGTCAAATTTTTTCCTAGGAATGGTGTTCAACAGATCAAGCAAAGGCATTCTAGTGAATCAAAGGACATATGCGCTGGAGATTATATCTGATCTAGGCCTTGGAGATGCAAAAAAATCTTGGACACCATTGGAAGTCAATGTGAAATTAACAGTACAGGAGTATGATAATTTGATAGATTACAAAGATGATCCTTTTCTCACAGACAGAAATCAGTATCAAAGGCTGATAGGGAATTGGTTCTTTTAAAATATGGGTGCAAAATATATTGTTTAATAGTAATTGGTTAAAACAAAATGGCACAGACATATGTATCTAAAATGCAACCGGAAATGTCCCATTAAAGCATAGAGTGACTTTTTAGTTACAATGGAAAATATAGAGTGACTTTTCGATCACAAAACAAAATAAAATGACTTTTTAGTTAAAATTGACAAAATAGAGTGACTTTTCTGTTACAAAACAAAGCAAATTGACTTTCTTAAACAATTTCCTTTAGTTCAGTAACCTTCCGAGAATTTTAATTCAAGAAGCTTACAAACCAGCTAACTAACATGAAACCAAAAAGATTTTTCTTAAAAATAAAAAAAGGGGGTTGAGGTTGTGCTGCGCCCCCCTTTTTCCTCTCCTTTCGGATCAGTCAGGGTTTTTGACATTATTGGGACAACTCGTTTCCTTTTGGGGTTCTAGGTTGTTTATCCTATAGGATCACATAAGTGCAATGCCTAGTAATTACTCCTCAATGGGGGGCTACATGTTGCATTAGCGCACCGTCTATCATATCCATGTCTACCCTTCCCCACCCTTTAGCGGTTATTAAGCGAGTTTATTTAATGACCTCTATGCATGATGTTACCCGTCCCTCCTTAATGGTCCTGGAGGAGATTGGGACCCCTACTTAAAGGCAGTTCTAAACAGACCCCTAAGGTTGAAAGGAGAAAATACTAGGCGACAGGCAAGAACAGATAGGACTTTAACATATAAAACAGGAAGAATCAATTTAAGAGGCTCAGGTTTACCTCCACAAATATTGCATGTAAACAGCACGTCTCAAACACAAACAAGGGCAGTATTAAGCAGGATCCTAAAACATGATGTCTAGGTGAGTATCAGAATACAAGAGATATGCGATTTATTTTATAAACCCAGAAGCAGGGGCCCTAATCAGTTTGCCTGCTAATTTTAAGCATGTTAACCATTAAGCAGGAAACACAAAAGCAACAGTTTTCCAGTTTTATACAAGTTGGTTACCTAAGGCTTGCCTAGGCGTGGGGGAATGCACAATAGTTACCAGAATTGTTAAAACATCTTGGAAGTTGTTTTACCTAAAGCATGTTGTTCTAAGTGTTGCAAAGACACATGGGTTATTACCAGTTTTACTAACACATGATAATCATATGTGAGACTGTCTTATGTCCTTTTTCATGCATCAATAGCTTAGCTAGGTGTGAATTAGTGAGATCCTAAAACAGGGTATCTAGTATGAACATTATAAGATGCAGAAGTATTTATATGCAAAATTCCTAAAAAAGCATGATTTCTAGATGCACAGAAAGTCACAACATGATTTCAGAATATGCAGTAGCAACAGTTTTCATGTTAATGTTGTTATTTAGCCTAGAAGCAGGATTTCTAAGTGATAAAAATAATGTCAAATGAGATGCAGAAAAAGTATACATGAAACTTAAGAGCATGATATCAAATGTATGATATGCTTTGCATGTATTGGTCCTAAACATGGATTCTAATGTAGATATAGGAAATTTAAACCTAAGGCATGATTTCTACCCTTTGATATTGATAACATATATAACTACCCTACCGTTTTCACTATCAATCCCCAATATTCGTTTACATCAATTATTACAAACCAATGTGAATGAATTACATAAGTGGATAAAGAAAAATAAGAAGTTACACTATAAAGAGCCTGAAAACAAGCCCAGATTCTCAAAACCTCAAATGCCCAAATGTTTCATAGCCCTTCTCATATCCGGGTGTGTCAGAGTTCCCTAAGGACCTCAAGGGATCCCGGGCAGTGCTCACACCCAGATTTCACAGCCATAATTGAGTAAGTGCAGTGTGGAAGAGCCAGCTCTAATGCATCAGAGTTCAGAGGGATCTCATAGGGATCCCTAAGCAGTCACACATTAGAGGGGCAAAACATAAGGACTTAAGAATAGAGTGAGAGTTCTTGATATAGTTTTGAAAAGGTTTTAGTAAGAAAACAGTGTAAAAAGAGACTTGCTTGAAACAATTTTGTGAAAACAAAAGAGGGAGTCATTCAGTGAAACAACTTTTGAAAAGAGAGAGTTATATAATTAAACATCAGCATATCAAACATAGAGCCAAATCCAAAATTCAGCAATACTTAAAGAACACAGAAGCAAAACAGGAATAACAAGTCTACACACAGGGGTGATGGGGATTGGGACACATAGAGCACGTGTAGTGCACACATAGTTACTGGAGCATGAAAATTCTTAGAGGGGTTTAGGGAATCAACATATCATGAATCTCAGAATCAACACAGGATCAGACAACTTAGGATAGCTTACTGCTTTGCACAAAAGGGTTCATGATGGAAATCAGGGAAAAGATAAGTAAGGCAAAGTCACACCGGGGTATACTACAAAGGGGGTTAGGCATATTCAGAAGCATGATGATAAATCAGTAAAGTAGACATATTAGTTGTAGGTTGAACAACAAAACCACATATAGAAACATATTAGAAACATGATAAACTGAAGTAGTAAAAGAAGCATATTGGTTTGGGACTTGAATTGAAATCAGAACATACCAATGAAGAAAACAGTAAACACAAAAATGAAGGGACAGGAGAGCATAATAGTTAGCCTTGGCTTGCAGCCGGCTAACTCAAAATAATAGTAAGTAACACAGAAAGAGAGCAGAAAGCTTTGAGTGTGAGAGATAGAGTTTGAACTAGTGTGTTAATGTGTAGTAGACTATTGTGTGTGTTGTGTCTGAGGTAAAAAATAAGAGTGTATATATAGTAGTTTAAGAGTAGAACAAAATAAGGTAAAGGGATCAGAAATCAATCAATTAGGGCAATCACAGGATTCAATCACGTAAAGGAGTTCAGAATAGACTCCTTTAATTAAGGGAAATTAGCCAAACGGTAATAATAGGGGTTAATTAAGGCAAGAAGTTCAAACCAAATAAGGGAGTTCAGAACAGAATCGTTGACCAATCGGTAATACAAGGGCCTAATTAAGGAAAGAACCCCAATCGTGCCATGTAAAGAATCGGCAAAGGACCAAATTAAGGTCATAACAAGGAAACAATCAAGAATTACGCACATAAATCTCTAACAAAGTGAATCAATGAGCCAAAACTTTTAAAAAAATTGATTTCTGGAAAGAGCTACTCAACTTCTATAAACAAAAAATGAACTAAGTAAACCTCATATGAATACAGATTCGAACCCTAATAGAGATTAATTAGGGAAAAACCACAGAGTAATGGATTTGACAAAGAAAACATGCTTAGGTAAAAAAAATATAGCAAAGTAATATGATTGTTAACACAGAAAGTACCCAGAATCGAAGCAGAGTTTAGAAAAAATCAGAGTATCGCACAAAATCAACCAGGTTTAAGTATTTCTTTGCACAAATCAGTAACAAAGATGAAATAAAATTGATTAAACACTTAGAAGTCATAAAGACCTTTGCAAAAAAATTTTGGGATGAACCCTAGTTTGGAAAATCGGAACAATCACTTAAAACTAGAAGTTTTCAAAGAAAACATGTAATAGTGCTTGATTCTCTTCAGATCTATACAGATCTTGAAAGGATCGAAGATAATAGACTAGGGTTTATTTAGAAAACATAGCAGAGATGATGACATAGGTTTAGAAATCATAGATTCGTACAAAAACTAGACAAAATCATTACTTACAAACGAAAAGTGGCCTGAGACAGGCCGGTAAACACAGATTCAAACCAGAATCGGTCGGAATCCTTTGAAACCCTTTCGAGGATTCATAAAATCGAAGAGCCACGGAGCGTAGAAGGCCAGGACTGGCCGGAGAATGCATAGAAACATCACAGGGTGGAGTTTATGCCGGTGACGATGCTTGAGAGCTAGGGTTTGGTTGAGAGGATTTGAGAGAGAAGGGGAAGGGGTGATGGCGGGTGAGTGTGAGGGAAATGAGGGGTTTGGGGGTAGTCTCTTAGGTTAACTAAGGTAAGAATTAACCTGGACCGTTGATAAAAAATGATCAACGGTCAGGATTTGGGCGGAATTGGGTTGGTTATATTTAGGAATTGGGCTTGGGTCTGTTGGGCTAGCATAATTAGGTGTTTTGGGCTGATTTCAATAGGTTAGAATAAAAAAATATAATAGGCTATTTGACAAATACCCAATCTAAATTAATTAAAATAATTTATAAAATAACTAATAATCATAAAAATGAATTTCATGCATAGAAAATAGTTTTAAAAAGATTATTTAGTATTAAAATACAAAATGATCAAATTTTGGTAAACAATGGTACAAAATTATATGATTGGGTTATAATTGCAAAGTTACTGCAATTATAGCCAAAAGGTGCCAATTTGCTAAATAAGAAATAATTTAGTCTTAATGGGACCATAAACGATAAATAAAATCAAGAAATGCTTTTGAAATCATTTGTGATGCAATTTGTAATTACTTATTGAAAATAAAATGCTGGGTAAATTAATAAAAATATAAAAAAATTATGGAAAAATACCAATTGCTATTAATGCATGATTTTGAATGTATATATGCAATTTTAAAATAATTTTGGGAAAAATTGGGTATCAACAGCTGCCCCTCTTTACCCGGAAAGGATGAAAGAGTTGTCGGGTAAAGATATGATGGCCAATTTTGACCTAGCGAAACGGTTTGAGAGATTTAGGGTCGCGCCCTGGTTTCTGAGCTACCTACATATCTTTGGTTTTACAGGATTCAGGCTGTATGTAGTTCCGGATTCATTGACGAAGTATATCGATGAATTTATCACAAGAGCGGACGCAACATCTAGGGATAGGCGACTGGACGGTTTACGGTGTATCGGGTTCGAGACGGTTGGGAGAACTGGAGAGGGATTTCTCCTGCTGGGATAGTCGTTGCTCGTCGGGTTACCTGCAAATAAAAGCAATACAAGCGTATACTATGCATAATTTTAAACATGATGCAGGTTCCCGTTGGACTATGAAAGTTGTCTTTGGACGGTTAGGGATGACGTCCTTAGACCATGATGTCCTGGGCCATGAATTGTTTAATAAGAGATTCGCAGGCCATGAAATGATGTTCTCGAGCTGTGAAGATGGTGCTTCTGAAATATGATGCCTTTGGATAATGATATGCAAATTGAGGGAGATCCTCAGGCCATGACATGGTGTCTTCCGGCAATGAGGATGATGCCGTTAGACTATGACGCCTTTGGACAGGTTGGCGATATTTCAGCCCATGATATGCAATAATATAATGCTGACAAGACAGAGCTTAGTCTTGCGAATTGAAGGGCGGAGCTTAGCCCGAAAGAGAAGCAAAGTAGATAATGCTTGAGAGATAGCGCTTAGTCTCGGCGAAAAAGTAAATTGGAGGAGGAGATTAGCCTTATGCAGGTAGGAAGGCAGAGATAGCCTTATGAAAGGGAAGGCAGGGTATTAGCCTTATGCAAATAGGAAGACAGAAGATTAGCCTTATGCAAGGGAAGGCAGAAGATTAGCCTTATGCAGATAGGAAGGCAGAGATAGCCTTGTGCAAGGGAAGGAAGAAGATTAGCCTTATGCAGATAGGAAGGCAGAGATTAGCCTTTTGCAAATGGAGGTAGAGCTTAACCTCATATAAATGTGGGACAGATCTTAGTCCCATGCAAGATGAAGGCAGGGCTTGGCCCTATGCAATGGAACAAATAGCGAATGCTAGTAGGATTTCTTAGCCGGTAATAGGTTGTGGTATTGCTATTGTTGTGAGAACTGTGACTCTGGAGCACGTTCGTTATTTTGTGCTGATAGTAAACCTTGCATTTGTGACTGTGTTGAAGTTCGTGACTTCAAAACTTGTTTGTTATTTATTCCTTCATTTAAAGAAAAATTGTGAGTTCTATAGATGGGGAAGGTTGGTTCGTATCCCCGCTGGCTTTACTTGCTTCGTTCTGCTTGGTCTGATGATCCTGCTTATGTCATCGGGGTAGCGTTTGCTAAACATAGCTATATTTTGAAAACGTGCATAATTCTATAAAGACATAGTAAAATATATTTTGAGAAATTTAGATGAACCGACGGCTGTGACATGGTTCAAGACATTGTAACCACTCATGCTACGGAATTTTGGGGGTCCTCCTCAAAATTCTACCCCAGTTTCCAATTGCGGGGGGGGGGGATGAGATTTTTATAGAATTGTGACCGAACCCATAGGGCTGCCTACATATCCCCTCTTAAATGGGAATCAGGTCAGGCGTAGTTCAGTTTACATCATAAAGAATTACACATAGTAGCGTTTGACTGCATCTGAATTGACTGGCTTTGGCCAGACTTCTCCGTCCATTTCTGCAAGTATAAGAGCTCCTCATGTCAATACTTGGTGAACCATGTATGGACCTTGCCAGTTGGGAGAGAAGTTCCCTTTTGCTTCAGCTTGATGCGGAAATATCTTCTTTAACACCAGTTGCCCTGGTGTGAACTACCTTTGTTTGACTCTTTTGTTGAAAGCTCTAGTCATTCTGCTCTGATAAAGCTGTCTATGACATATTGCATTCATAATTTTCCCATCTATGAGGGCTAACTGCTCGTACCGGCCTTTTATCTATTATGCGTCGCTGAGCTCGACTTCTTGTATGATTCTTAAGGAAGGGATCTTCACTTCGGCAGGAATAACAACTTCCGTACCATAAACCAGTAAATAAGGAGTTGCCCCAGTTGATGTGCGGACTGTGGTGCGGTATCCCAGTAAGGCAAATGATATATTTTTGTGCCACTGTCTGTGTATTTATATCATCTTTCTCAATATCTTTTTGATGTTCTTGTTGGCGCCTTCTACAGCTCCATTCGTCTGAGGTCTATATGATGTGGAATTCTTGTGTTTGATTGAAAGTCTCGCACATGGATTTCATCATATCACTGTTGAGATTGGATCCGTTGTCGGTGATGATTGACTCTAGAACCCCGAACCGACAAATGATACGGTCGCGGACAAAGTCTGCCATGACTTTCTTAGTCATTGCTTTGTAGGACGCCGCTTCGACCCATTTGGTGAAATAATCAATAGCTACTAAGATTAATATGTGTCCATTTTAGGCGGTAGGCTCTATCGGTCCAATGACGTCCATTCCCCAGGTAGCGAACAACCAAGGCAAGCTTGTTGCATTGAGCTCGTTTGAGGGTACCTTTATCATATATTCATGTACCTGACATCGGTAGCATTTCCGAGCATACTGGATGCAGTCCATTTCCATGGTCATCTAGAAGTAACCGTCTCAGAGTATATTCTTTGCCAAGACAAAACCATTCATATGTGGGATGCAGGTCCCAGCATGTATCTCTTCAAGTAGTCTGGAAGCTTCCTTTGCATCGACACATCTCAATAATCCCAAGTCGGGAGTTCTCCTATATAGGTTTCCTCCGCTGAGAAAGAAATTATTGGACAATCTCCGGAGTGTGCGTTTCTGAGTGTGATTTGCAAGTTATGGGTACTCTCCCTTTACAAGTATTCCCTGATGTTGTGGAACCATGGTCTTCCGTATGGTTCTTCTTCAACATGGGAACAATATGCCGGCTGGTTATGGATCTTCACTGGAATAGGATCAATGAAGTTCTTATCTGTGTGTTGTATCATGGATGATAGAGTGGCCAATGAATCGACAAACTCGTTCTGAACTCTGGGGACGTGCCGAAATTCTATCTTCGCCAACCTCTTTCTCAATTCCTGCACATGGTGCAGATACAACAGTATCTTGGAATTCTTGGTAGCCCATTCTCCTTGTACTTGGTGCATTAGCAAGTCTGAGTCACCAATTACAAACAACTCATGGATATTCATGTCAATGGCCATATTGAGCACTAAGATGTAGGCTTCATATTCTACCATATTTTTGGTGCAGGGACATCTGAGTTTGGCAGATACCGGGTAATGTTGACCTATTTCTGATATCAGGACAGCTCCAATGCCGACTCTTTTGAAATTGGCTGCTCCGTCGAAGAACATTCTCCAACCGTCATAGGATTCTGCAATGTCTTCTCCTATGAATGACACTTCTTCATCGGGAAAATACGTTTTCAGGGGTTCGTATTTTCCTCCCACGGGATTCTCGGCAAGATGATTTGCCAATGCTTGCCCCTTGACCGCTTTCTGAGTCACATAGACAATGTTGAACTCACTCAGCAGGATTTGCCATTTGGCCAGCTTGCTAGTGGGCATGGGCTTCTGAAAGATATACTTCAAGGGATACATCCTTGATATGAGATATATTGTGTAGGCACAGAAATAATGCCTCAGTTTCTGGGCTACCTAGGTCAGAGCACAACAGGTACGTTCTATAGGGAATATCATGCCTCATATGGAGTGAACTTCTTATTCAGGTAATAAATAGCATGTTCCTTTCTTCCAGTCTTGTCATGCTTCCCTAGAACGCAGCCGAAAGCTTTATCTAATACCGCAAGGTAGAGTAGCAAGGGTTTACCTGGCTCTGGCGGGACCAAAACTGGTGGCGTTGACAAGTATTCCTTGATTCTATCGAAAGCTTTCTGATAATCCTCGGTCCATTTGTTCGCAACATCTTTCTTTAGCATCATGAAGATTGGTTCAAATATAATCGTGGACTGGGCTATGAATCGGCTGTTGTAGTTAAGGCGTCCCAGGAAACTCATCACATCTTTCTTGTTCTCTGGCGGTGGTAACTCTTTGATGGCTTTCACCTTTGATTGATCGAATTCTATCCCTCGGCATAACGCACACTTTGCGGGGTTTAATTTCAAATTGTACTTTCGCAGCCTGTCGAAGAACTTTTTCAAATATGTTGTATGGTCGGTGGCTCTTTTGGACTTGATGATGACGTCATACACATACACCTCAATTTATTTGTGTATTATGTCATGGAAGATAGTGGTCATAGATCTTATATAGGTGGCCCCAACATTCTTTAAGTTGAATGGCATCATCTTATAACAGTAGACTCTCCACGGCATAATGAAATCCGTTTTCTCAGTGTCTTCCTCGTCCATACAAATCTGATGCTAACCAGCAAAGAAATCCACGAATGACTGAAGCTCATGCTTGGCGCAATTGTCAATCAGGATGTGTATGTTTGGGATAGGGAAATCATCCTTCGGACTGGCCCGATTGAGATCCCGGTAGTCGACACAAACCCTGACCTTTCTACCTTTCTTAGGCACTGGCATGATGTTGGCTAACCATGTCGGATATTCAACTACCCTGAGAACCTTGGCGTTGATTTTCTTGGTAACTTCCTCTTTGATTTTCAGAGTCATATCAGGCTTGAACTTTCTGAGCTTTTGGTTTACCAGCGGGCACATTGGATTGGTCAGCAGCTTGTGAGCCACAATGGACGTACTTAGACCAGTCATGTCATCGTATGACCATGAAAATATGTCTTCATATTCTTTCAAGAATTGTGTGTATTCCACTTTCTTTGATGGCGACAAATAGATGCTGATGCGGGTTTCTTTGACAGTTTCTGAATCTCCCAAGTTGATTACCTCGGTCTCATCCAGATTGGACTTAGGCTTGTTTTCAAAATCCTCAACTTCTCTGATAATTTCATCGGGTATGGCATCCTCTTATTCTGAATCAGTGTCCTTTTGTTGCATTGTCTCATTGCATGTCACATTCATTGGTTCATCAAGACAGGAAATAGTAATGTTGTATAGATAAAATAATGAGAGAAATGATAATAGGTAAATACAGATTCATTGAAACGTAAAAATGATTTTAATAATTTAAACAAACAATTTTGGAACATCGAGATTTTATTAGAAAACAAAAAATGCGAAAAGGAAATCATTAGCAAAATGAAATAAATAACGTTGTTCAGCCTTGCTACCCCGGGACTCGTCGAGCCCTGGATGGTCTGACAGTCCAATTCTTGAGGAATGATCCCTTGCTCACATCTTGGCTGGTAGGGCCTTCCTCTTCCTCCTTGGAAAACAAAAAATGCGAAAAGGAAATCATTAGAAAAATAAAATAAATAACGTTGTTCAGCCTTGATACCCCGGGACTCGTCGAGCCCTGGATGGTCTGACAGTCCAATTCTTGAGGATGATCCCTTGCTCACATCTTGGCTGGTAGGGCCTTCCTCTTCCTCCTCCTCAACAATAACATAACAGTCCATGCCTTCGTCTTCCAGGAATAGATTCTTCAAAGCTACTAGAGCTTCTTCTTCTTCTGACTCCCATATGATATCAGCTTGCTGGAAAGTCTGCTTCAAATGTGGTATAGGCTATTCCAGTGGATAGTAGGGACCACTCCATGGTGGCGACCAGTCTTCGTACTCTTGCCAGGTGTATTTGTATCCCACCCCAAAAGTGATGTCGTGATGCTTCAGCTGTATTGGTTTGGAAATCCCCTGAAGATTCTTTCCGAGTCCTCTGCCAGGCTCGTATCCACTCCAGTTCAGTATGCTCTCGATCCTACTGTCCCACCATTTGCCTTTGTCTAATGCATTGATCCGTTCAATGTGGTGGTAGGTTTCTCCACCCAACCTTCTCCTACCTTCAATCACCGGGATGGTATGGCGACTATAGATAGGATTGCTTCCGTCTCCGTGAATGATCACCTCCTGGTGGTTCCATTCAAATTTTACTGACTGATGCAGTGTTGATGCCACATCCCCAGCGGCATGTATCCACGGACGTCCCAACAACAGGTTGTATGATGCCGATATGTCTATCACCTGAAATTCAATCTCGAACCATATAGGTCCCATCTGCAGGCAAAGACTGACTTCACCAATGGTAGACCTCTGAGAACCGTCGAAAGCCTTTACATTCATAGATCCTTCTTTGATCTCGTACAACCCCTTGCCCAATTTCTTGAGTGTTTTCAACGGACAGATGTTGAGGCTGGATCCCCCATCGATTAGAATTCTGGTGATGAAGTAGGCTTCATATTGCATACTGATGTGCAGTGCTTTGTTATGACTTAGCCCTTCAGGCGACAGCTCGTCCTCGTGGAAAGTAATCTTGTGACTCTCTAGTACTTGACCTACCATATTGACCATTTCTCCACTAGTTATGTTATTTGGAACATATGCTTCGTTCAACATTTTCATCAAAGCATTCCTGTGTGTCTCTGAATTTTGCAGCAATGACAGAATGGATATCTGGGCTGGAGTTTTGTTTAGCTGATCGATGACAGAGTATTCCCTTGCCTGCACCTTCCTCCAAAGATCATCTGGGCCTGTCTCAATGACGGGTGGCTTGTTGGAAGCATTCTTGCTAGACTCAGCCAAGTGTTCAGGTGTATAAACCCTGTTGGTCCTTGTCATCCTCTGTGCAACACCAGCTTCTCCTATATTGACTTTACCTTTCCTTCTTGCTTCAGCTATGTAATCCCAAGGTAGAGCCTTAACGTTGAAAGGTGGCGTGGTTAACACTGTCACTATGATTGGTGCAGCTACTTTCACTTAAAATGGGATGGGTGCCTTAGCAGGTGGCATAACTTCCACCTCGAACGGCAAAGGTGTATTTGCAGATGGTGCCATTTCAAACTTGAATGGAGAGTGATGCAGTTACCTCGACGTCTTCGGATGGATGAATCTGGACTGTGATGGGATTAAGAGTGATTGTTGGCTTCTTTGGGTCATCACCTTCTATAATTAACCCGATCGACCCCTCTGGGTCCCAATCTTCTTCTATCTCTATCATGTTGACACCCCTATGGTCTGGAAGCGGATTGTTGCGATTATTGGGAGCAGCTTCTTTTGCCTGGATGACCTTGTTATTAATCATAGACTGGATATTATCTTTTAGTGAGCGACATTCATCAATTGTATGCCTCTTCATGCCGGAATGGTATGCACGGGTCTTGTTTGGATTGACCCATTGGGATGGATTTTCAGGGGTTATAGCAGGGATATGAGTGATATAACCAGCATCTTTTAATCTTTCATATAGCTGGTCGATAGGTTCAGCAATGACAGTGTATTATTTAGGAGGTTTGCGATCAAATTTAGGTCGAGGTCTAGGGAAATTTTGGCGAGCAGGGGGTGATTGGAAGTGAGATGGCTGAGAGTTGTAGGTATGATAAACAGGAGCTGGTTGGGAATATCTGGGGGAAGTAGGCTGATATGTAGATGGTGGAGATGGTTCATATGTTGGTGTAGGTGCTGACTGATAAGTGGACGAGGGTGCTTGATAGGTGAGTGGGGAAGTTCGGTATACCAACAGGGATTTGGGTCCCTGTGCAACCATTATCATTCATGCATCTTTCTTCTTGGATATACCACCAGACTTCAAGGCTTTGTTGGTGGCATGTAGTGCCTCAAAGCTAGTGACCATTCCACTCTTGATAACTTCTTCAATTCTCTCACCCAGATTGATGATGTCAGAGAATTTGTGGTTTTCAATCACCATTAGCATCTCATAATATTGCGGGTCTTGTGCCCGGATGAAGAATTTTTTCATTTGTTCTTCCTCTAGGGCAGGACTGGCCTTGGCTGCTTCAGATCTCCAGCGAGTGGCATACTCGCGAAAAGTTTTGGTGGGCTTCTTTTTAAGGTTCTGGATGTAGAACACGTCTGGTGCATTCTCCGTATTGAACCTAAATCGGTCCATGAATTTTGATGCCATACTTACCTAGTTGAACCACTTCTTAGGGTACCAAGATAAAAAATATCCTGTGAGGCTCCTCATGAATAATTTCATGTGAATCTTCTCGTCTCTTCCTACTCCAACCAATTTACACAATAGGTCCTTAGATGGACCCTGGGATCACCTGTACCATCGAACATTTCAAACTTAGGAGGTTTGTAACCCTCCTGTAGTTCAACATCGGGCTGTATACAGAGATCTTCGTAGTTCAACCCTTCAACTCTCTTGCTTCCTTCAACGCTCTGAACTCGACTAGTCACCTTCTTGAGTTCCTCGGCAAAATTCTTAATGAGCATATCCTTATCACTGGATTCAGGTGTGTAAGCAATGTGTTGGGTGGAGTGAGGTAGAGTCTCCACGTATATGGGGTTGTTCTGATGACCTGGTGTTTGAGCATAGAGGTGGTCACTTGTGGAGTCTTGTGGTTCAGGGGTAATTAGCGGGGTACTTCTTGGAGCGTGGAAAGTGTTGTGATGGTGCTGTGGTGGGATAATTTTTTTTTCCGGTGGAGTTGTATGATGATGAGTTATGGGAGGGTTCTGTTTGTTTGGGGTGTTCTGAGGAGGTATGGGATTTTGAATGAAATCTGGGACACTGAGTGAGAAGGATAAATTTTCCAAGTTCCGGACATGCTCAAGCTCCCCTTGGAGTTTCAACAACCTTTGCTCGAGTTGTGACATAGCATCATTCTGAACCTGAGTCCCTTGATTGTCAAGAGCTTCTGTTTGTTCCACCGGCGTTGTGTTTTCTTGTCTGATGTTTCCCAAATCTTCCATTTTGCCTTTGCCTTTAAGTGGACTAGGAGGAGGAGGAGGTGGAGGGCCCCTGGATCTTGTGTGATATGATGATGATGCCAGAACGCACGAACCAACCTTTGGGGAGGGGAATAATCAAAAGAAAGGAAACAAAAGCAAAAACAAAAGGTAGCCAAGTCAGTGAGGATCATGAGAAAATATTACAGTATTTAAACACATAGTGCAGGAATAAAATCGTGCCCTAACTTAGGAGCCTCGTTGTGCCCGAGGTAAGCCTAGCGACAAGTTGATTTGGAGAACTTAGATGCCAAAATGCCTCATTTCATTAATGAAAAATAGACGAATCCAAAATGACACTAAAATAATAAGCAGGAAATAAAGTCATTAATGGCACTTGGCCTTATTACATTTGAAAAAGCAATGAAAAGGAAACCTAGACTACTTGGTCCTAGAAGGACCTTACCCAGGCTCGATCTTCTTGGCTCTGTCAATCAGGTTCCCCAGGTCGTGCATGCCCAACAACAGGTATACCCTCACTAGATGCCCTCCTTAATTTCCCTCAGCATTCTGGCAGTCGGTGACCCTTTTCCTCGTCTTCGCCTCTAGCTCCATCAAATCCGGCTCCAAATACTCCAGCCTTTCATTAGATTTGGTAGCCCTTTCCTTCCACTCATTGATCAATTCCATATTAGTATTGTGTTGCTCCAGATGCTCGGCCTCGGACTCACGAATCCTTTTGCGCAGTTTATTGTATTTCACTTGAGCCTCAGTCGCTTCGTCTATGACTCTGTTTCTGCCGATTCCCAGCTCAACTATCCCTGTTATGCTGTCTTCCAACCATGATAGGTAAAGGCGTACATGCCCTGCGTGGTATCTGTCAGGCTCGATGGTTTCCTTTTCTACAATAACCTTTAGATGCCACATATGCTGAGCCTCGCATTTGTACGGGATATCGTCGTCCAGAAAATCTGCCCTGTAATGGCTCATTTTAGAGACTCGAGGTATAACTTGCTTCCTACCTGTCTGTCTCATAACCCTGATGAGAGCATAAGGATATATGCCCCTTAAACCGATCAACACCAGGTGCGGAGTGTCCCTCGATCTGATGATGAACTCACTGGTAAGGAACCGTTCGAACATCCATTGAACTTGGTCCTCAGTCAAATTGTCAAAAAACTGCGCCCATTCTGTAGCATCCTCCAGTTGAGCAAATCGGTCTGGGATAAAGGTCATTCTCTTAGGGTGATGGAAGGCTATATGGTCATTCCACGCCCTTCGTGGAAATTCCTGGCGATATTGACCCCTTTGGAGATGCTCCAATAACCAAACCTGTAGTAGCAGATTGCAACTCTCAAAGTGTTTGGACCCCTTCTAGCAGTGGTCCAGGGCTCGGTATATGTCTGCTATGACCATGGGGATAATGGTATATGTTTGCCCTTCGATTCCCTCCATTAAGGTTTTGGCTACCATAGCCAGTCTGGTGTGAATCCTGTCTCCTTTGCTCAGAAATACTATCATACCCAGGAAGCAAACGACGAACACAAAAACCATGCGGTGAATATGACCCAAGGAATTAATAGAGAATTCGTCGTGGAAGATACGATAGGATTTGCTATGGTCGTATCGTTCATAGATATAGTCAAAAGTTATGTAGGACTCAGTTAGACACTCTAAATCATCGTTCTTTTTCAAACCCATCATTTTCAGGAATCCCCTAGCGGCACGGTTTTCTGGCACCAACAAACCTGGACTGTTCCAAGGTAATCCCGCGAAACCCCCTATCTCCTCGAAGAGGGGGGTCATTTCTATATTGCCGAAACGGAACACAGACCTTTCTCTGTCCCAGAACATAGTGGCTGCTTCGATCAACATGTTGTTTGGTTGGATATCCAGTAAAGAGGGCAAGTTTCCGAGGACCCTCTTCACATGGTCTTTGTCACTTGGCGAAAGGTCTTCCCACCAATTCAGCAACAGTGGTGGTATTCTTTGGACCATGCCGAACCTGGGGACTTCGTGCCTCATTTTCTGCAAAATAGATAATGTTAGACCCTTACCCCCGCCAGACTCGACTATTTATACACGTATGATTAGAATACATGCATTTAGTTCTCCAAATGAATACACAAAACGTGATTGTGTTCGTTGGGATTATGAAAAACCCGGTGGACTTTTGGATAAGGCTGTCTTAAAGGGTTATTGTACGGACGACACATTAACCCGGCTAGGTTTGACCATGATGCATGTACAGTATAATAGAGTAGGGTTACTGTGGGGTTTTATACTGGTAACCTCAAGCGGACAACTTGAGGGTGAAAGGCACGGAACCGTCGACTGCACCGCTTATCGACTAGTTTTACCGCAAATAAGCCTTTCCGAATTTAGGGGTGATATAAAATGGAAGAGCTCAACCACTCATCAAGAGTTACTATAGGATTTGTATAGGCACGAGTGGAATATGATGTTGATCATGTTTATCCAACAATAAATGAGCAATAAAGGCATGTTGTCATGTATTTGCACGTTATGAAAGTGGTAAATACCACAGTTATGATTGAAAAGCAGTTACAAAGGAAAACAAAAAGAAACATGTCACTTTTGATTTTGAAAAGAACAAGTACTTGAAAGAATAAACAATTAATTGCACATAAATGGGGAAAGGGAAATGTTGCAAGTATTAACAAAGTAAAGACAAGTTCACAATGCAGTTTGAAAATGGTAAAAGCCTAGGAAATATTCCCCAGTAGAGTCGCCATGCTGTCACGCCCCCCTTTTTCCTCTCTCAGTCAGGGTTTTTGACATTATTGGTACAACTCGTTTCCTTTTGGGAAAGGGGTAAGGAATTGAAGAGTCGCCACCTAACGAATTAAGGTGTGTTAGGGCACCTACTAAGGGTCATTTACAAACACAGATTGGATAACTAGATATAGGATAAGGGCTTGAAATTACTTCAATAGGAAGGTGTTAGGCTCCCCTCGAAGTCCACAATGATGGTTCCCGGCCAAACAAACTTTGTGAATTTTAAAATAGGTAGCACATAAGCAATAAAAGCACATAGGTAAATAAAGGTTTTTTAAGAAGATTCGCAGTCTAAGCACACATATGTGCTAAATATTAAAAGATTTAGAGTCTAGGCACACATATAAGGTTTTGAAAGAGTTATGATCTAAACACACATATGTAAGGGATAGGGGGTCCTAGGTTGTTTATCCTATAGGATTACATCAATGCAATGCCCGGTAATCACTCCTCAATGAGGGGATACACGTTGCATTAGTGCACCGTCTATCATATCCATGTCTACCCTTCCCCACCCTTTAGCGGTTATTAAGCGAGTTTATTTAACGACCTCTATGCATGCTGTTACCCGTCCCTCCTTAATGGTCCTAGAGGAGATTGGGACCCCTACTTAAAGGCAGTTCTAAACAGACCCCTAAGGTTGAAAGGAGAAAATACTAGGCGACAGGAAAGAACAAATAGGACTTTAACAGATAAAACAGGAAGAAGCAATTTAAGAGGCTCGGGTTTACCTCCACAAATATTGCATGTAAACAGCACGTCTCCAACACAATCAAGGGCAGTATTAAGCAGGATCCTAAAACATGATGTCTAGGTGAGTATAAGAATACAAGAGATATGCAGATTTATTTTATGAACCCAGAAGCAGGGGCCCTAATCAGTTTGCCTGCTGATTTTAAGCCTGTTAACCATTAAGCAGTAAACACAAAAGCAATAGTTTTGCAGTTTTATACAAGTTGGTTACCTAAGGCTTTCCTAAGCGTGGGGGAATGCACAATAGTTACCAGAATTGTTAAAACAACTTGGAAATTGTTTTACCTAAAGCATGATGTTCTAAGTATTGCAAAGACACATGGGTTATTACCAGTTTTACTAACACATGATAATCATATGTGAGACTATCTTATGTCCTTTTTCACGGATCAGTAGCTTAGCTAGGTGTGACTTAGTGAGATCCTAAAACATGGTATCTAGTATGAACATTATAAGATGCAGAATTATTATATGCAAAATTCCTAAAAAAGCATGATTTCTACATGCACAGAAAGTCACAGCATGATTTCAGAATATGCAGTAGCAACATTTCATGTTAATGTTGTTATTTATCCTAGAAACAGGATTTCTAAGTGATGAAAATAATGTCAAATGAGATGTTGAAACAATATACATGAAACTTAAGAGTATGGTATCGAATGTATGATATGCTTTGCATGTATTGGTCCTAAACATGGATTCTAATGCACATATAGGAAATGTAAACCTAAGGCATGATTTCTACCCATTAATATTGATAACATATATAACTACCCTACTCTTTTCACTATCAATCCCCAATATTCATTTACATCAATTATTACAAACCAATGTGAATGAATTGCATAAGTGGAAAAAGAAAAATAAGAAGTTACACTATAGGGAGCCTGAAAACAGGCCCAGATTCTTAAAACCTCAAATGCCCAAAGGTTTCATAGCCCTTCTCATATTCGGGTGTGTCAGAGTTCTCTAAGGACCTCAAGGGATCCCGGGCAGTGCTCACACCCAGATTTCACAACCATAATTGAGTAAGTGCAGTGTGAAAGAGCCATCTCTAATGAATCAGAGTTTAGAGGGATCTCATAGGGATCCCTAAGCAGTCACACATTAGAGGGGCAGAACTTAAGGACCTAAGAATAGAGTGAGAGTGCTTGATATAGTTTTGAAAAGGTTTTAGTAAGAAAACAATGTTAAAAGAGACTTGCTTGAAACAGTTTTGTGAAACAAAAGAGGGAGTCATTCAGTGGAACAACTTTTGAAAAGAGAGAGTTATATAATTAAACATCAGCAGATCAAACATAGAGCCAAATCCAAACTCAGTAATACTTAAAGAACACAGAACCAAAACAGGAAGAATAAATCTACACACAGGGATGTTAGGGATTGGGGATACATAGTGCACGTGTAGTGCACACATAGTTATAGGAGCATGAAAATTCTTAGAGGGGTTTAGGGAATCAACATATCATGAATCTCAGAACCAACACAGGATCAGACAACTTAGGATAGCTAACGGCTTTGCACAAAAGGGTTCATGATGGAAATCAGGGAAAACATAAGTAAAGCAAAGTCACACTGGGGTATACTACAAAGGGGGTTGGACATATTCAAAAGCATGCTGATAAAGCAGTAAAGTAGACATATTAGTTGCATGTTGAACAACAAAACCACAGATACAAACATATTAGAAACATGATAAACTGAAGCAGTAAAAGAAGCATATTGGTTTGGTACTTGAATTGAAATCAGAACATACCAGTAAAGAATACAGTAAACACAAAAGTGAAGGGACAGGAGAGCACAATAGTTAGTCTTGGCTTGCAGCCGGCTAACTCGGAATAATAGTAAGTAACACATAAAGAGAGCAAAAAGCTTTGAGTGTGAGAGATAGAGTTTGAACTAGTGTGTTCGTGTGTAGTAAATTATTGTGTATGTTATGTCTTAGGTAAAAAAATAAGAGTGTATATATAGTAGTTTAAGAGTAGAACAAAATAAGGTAAAGGGATCAGAAATCAATAAATTAGGGCAATCACAAGATTCAATCACGTAAAGGAGTTCAGAATAGACTCCTTTAATTAAGGAAAATTAGCCAAACGGTAATAATAGGGGTTGATTAAGGCAAGAAGTTTAAACAAAATAAGGGAGTTCAGAACAGACTCCTTGACCAAACGGTAACAAGGGACTAATTAAGAAAGAACCCAATCGTTCGATGTAAAGAATCAGCAAAGGACCAAATTAAGGTCATAACAAGGAAACAATCAAGAATTACGCACATGAATCTCTAACAGAGTGAATCAATCACACAAAACTTTTAAAAAACATTGATTTCTGGAAAGAACTACTCAACTTCTATAAAAATAAATTGAACTAAGTAAACCTCAATAAAATGTAGATTCGAATCCTATTAGAGATTAATTAGGGCAAAACCATAGAGTAATGGATTTGACAAAGAAAACATGCTTAGGTCAAAAAACATATAGCAAAGTAATATGACTGTTAACACAAAAAGTACCCAGAATCAAAGCAGAGTTTAGAAAAAATCAGAGTATCGCACAAAATCAACCAGGTTTAAGTATTTCTTTACACAAATCAGTCACAAAGATGAAAGAAAATCGATTAAACACTAGAAGTCAGAAAGACCTTTGCAAAACAATTTTGGGATGAACCCTAGTTTAGGGAAAATCGGAATAATCATTTAAAACAAGAATTTTTCAAAGAAAACATGTAATACTGCTAGAGTCTCTTCAGATCTATACAGATCTGGAAAGGATACAAGATAATAGATTAAGGTTTCTATAGAAAACATAGCAGAGATGAGGACATAGGTTTAGAAACCAAAGATTCGTAACAAAAACAAGACGAGTCATTACTTACAAACAAAAAGTGGCCTGAGACATGCCTGTAAACACAGATTCAAACCAGAACCGGTCGGAATCCTTTGAAACCCTTTCAAGGATTCATAAAATCGAAGAGCCGCGGAGCATAGAAGGCCAGGACTGGCCTGAGAATGCATAGTGTCACGAACCAATTTCGGAGTCGTGATGGCGCCTGTCGTGGAAGCAGGCAAGCCGCCCTTTTTAACTAAGCTAAATTTAATTTCCAGTAAAAATACGATTTTAAACAAATTTATTGATAATACTAAGAATCTGAAGTTTAAAACAATACTTGAAAAACTTAATTTAAACCTCCAACCCCGGATCCGGTGTCACACAGTCATGAGCTGCTTTATAAAAAAATAAAGAATGAAGAAATAGATAACATAGTCTCAAAATAAGTGCAACAGGTGCAATAAGGAAGAGAAGACGAGGTAGTGATCGCCAGCTGCTACCTCGACAACTCCAATGAAAACTCTGTCCGCTCCTCAATATCCACTGCCGGGTCCCGGTGTACCTGAATCTGCACACGAGGTGCAGGGGGTAACGTGAGTACACCAACTCAGAAGTAACGAACCCAAACTATGGGCTGAGAAGTAGTGACGGACAAAACCTCAGAAATTACAATAAACAATATACAGAAAATAGACATGCTAACAGTTTATCAGAATGAGTAAATATGCCAAGTATGTCGGTATACTCTACATGCCATCATAAAAATATATGTATTAAACCAGTNGAAAAAGGCTAATCCAGCCCCACGGAGAAAGTCCATCTCTGGAATACAACACTCGGAAAAGATCCATGTCCAGGGACGATCCATCCCTCACATAACATCCACTTCGGACACGATCCATGCCCAGGGAAAATCCATCCCTCACATTAATGCGCTCCCTGGGGGTGTAAAGACTCCGGAGGGGACCAAGTGGCCCAAGCGCCATATCAAGCCAACGAAGGCATGATTTAAATATCGCTGCAGTGTGCAGTCCATTCTCATACCCGTCTCAATAACAGGCTCTCGGCCTCACTCAGTCATTACTCTTCAGTCTCACTCACATGGATCACAGATGCATCCATCAGCCCGAAACAATGATAAGTATGCATATAATTAACAATAATGAGACTGAGATATGAAGTGATATGCTATAACGGGACTGATGATATGAAATCAAATAATCACAAAATGAGACAGTAATATATGACCACTTGGGTCTCAGCATTTTCACGTGAAGCCTAGCATTTATTCTTAACATGATTTCTAACATGTTCACAATTACCACATTAATAGAAGCACAAATATCATCATGGAATAATCACTAAGCGGTGCCATGTGATAAGCCAGGCCACAATTACTCGGTGCGCTCCCGCACGCCCGTCACTTGGCATGTGCGTCACCTCAACAGTAGTGATAAATCATTTAGCTCGGGGTTTCGAACCCTCAGAACCAAGTTTGTAAGCGTTACTTACCTCAAAACCGGCTAAAATACTATTCCACAGTGCCTTTGCCTCTAAATCCTGCCTCTGAGTGCTCCAAATCTACCAAGTTCATATTTTTATCATCAAATTATGCTTAAGGAATGAATTCCAATTGAACGTACCAAATTTAGCTCAAAACCCGAAATTAGTCAAAACCCGACCCCCGGACCCACATCTTGGAACCCGACAAATTTTATACCAAAATGTTCTTCATCATCCTACGAGTCCGTACATATAAAGAACACTAAAATCGGAGTTCGTTTGACCCCTCAAACCAATCCCTAGAGGTCTCATAATCTCAAGCCCTAAACCCACCTTTTTCTACAGATTTTTCATGAATTAATTGCTGAGATTGTGTTCTATAATCACCCATAAACGAGTTTTAATGATCAAACACTTACCTCTATGAAGAACATTGATTTCCCTCTTCAAAAATCTCCTCAAGAGCTTCTTCCCGTTCAAAGATGGTGTTAAAAGGTCTAATGGTTGCGGAGGGTTTTAATTTATACTTTCTGCCCAGGGGTTCCGCACCTGCGGCCCATGTCTCGCACCTGCGACTTTTCACTAAACTGCCTATCTCCGCACCTGCGACTTCGCAGGTGCGGCCCACTATCCGCATTTGCGATCTCTTCCCTAGCTGACCAAGTCTCGCACCTGCAGAGCCTCCTTCCGCTCCTGCGGGCCTGCACCTGCGATCACCCATCTGCAGGTGCGGTTACACCAGCACCATCAACTTCGGCAGCAATACAAGCACTCCAAACTCCCCGTTAAACACTCAAAACCATCCCGAGCCCTTCGGGACCCCAACCAAACATACCAACACCTCATATATGATCATTCAAACTCAGTTGCACTCCCGAAACACTAGAAATAACATCAAAACACCAAAATCACATCAAATTCAAGCCTAAGAACTTTGAAATTTCTAAAATCCTCCAACGATGCCGAAACTATCCAAAACAACTCCGATTGACCTGAGATTTTGCAGACATATCAAAAATGACATTACGAACCTGTTCCAACTTCCGAAATTCCATTCCAACCATGATAGCCTATTTTCCATTGCCGACTAGAAATCACCAAAAACTAACTTTCGCCAATTCAAGCCTAATTCTACATCGGACGTCAATAAAATATTCCAAACACACTCCTAAGTTCCAAATCAGCTAACAAAGCTATCCAAGCCATAATATTCGCATTCCGAGGTCGTTTCCCAATAAGTAAACTCTCAGTTGACTTTTTCAACTTTAAGGCTATTTTTAAAGGCTAAGCGACTAAACTCTCATTACAACCATTCCGATTTCAAGCCTACCAACTCTAACACATCGATAACAGTATAACCAACCTATTACAAGGAAATAACAACAATAATAATGAAATTTCTACGGGACGACTGATTGGGTCGTTACATTCTCCCCTTCTTAAACAAACGTTCGTCCTCGAACGTGCCAAGGGTTGTTCCAAAAGCCTTCAATCGCCGAATAACATTACCATGCACACACCGGGGTCCCCAGACCCCCAATAGGTACCACACACAACCGACACACGCGACCCGTAACAACAACATCACCCACAGGGCGAGCATATGAACAGATGTAACAAAAGATTCACGGGGCGTATCCTGAGAATGGGCTAAATTATGATGAACATGTGAATATGAAGAACCGGAATCAATTAAAAACTTAAGCTTCTCGTGAAAGACTGAAACAATACCTGGGATCACGGCATCAAAAGCCATATCATCCGGTCTGGATGAAAATGCATAAAATCGGGCCTGATCACCACCGGATCGACCTCCCCCTCTTGGGCGACCCCTACCTGCCTGACCCCCACCTCTAGCTGCCTGGGCAGGCGGTGCAGCTACTGATTATGAAACCGCGGGTTGACTCCTCTGCTGATAAGTACCTCTCGCAAGACGAGGGTAAAACCTCTTAATATGGCCCAAATCTCCACACTCAAAGCAACCTCTCTCGAAGAATGGCACTGGGGATTGAAGGGAACCCCTAGCACCAGGATAACCACTGGAAGAACCAGGCATAGATGAACTCTGAACCGATGGTGCCCAAGACGAACTCTGAGATGGCAGGGCACTGAAAGATGGTTGCACCTGATGCGAACTATGAGGATTATGACCAACTGATCCACCACGATAACCTAAGCGACCTGGATGAGTCTGCCTGAATGGACAGCCTCCGCCGGGCTGAGGCTGCCCCTCTGAAGGAACCCCACCAAAACTCCCAGATCCTCGAGACCTCTTGGCCTCCCTCTCGATCCGCTCCTGGCGGCGAACCGACTCAATCACTCTGGAAATGTCAACCACCTCCTCGAAACAAGCGTCAGATACCCTCTCCCTAGTTAGAAAAATCTGAAGCTGATAAGTGAGGCCATCAACGAACCTCCTGATTCTCTCCCTATCCGTGGGAACTAGCCAAATAGCATGACAGGCCAATTCGGAGAACCTCATATCATACTGCATCACTTTCATGTCCTCTTGGCGCAACTGCTCAAACTCACTGCGCAGCTCCTCCCTGCGGGACTACGGTATATACTTCTCCAAGAATAGAATGGAGAACTGACGCCAGGTAAGGGGCGCTGCATCAGCAGGTCTATGCCTCTCATAGGCCTCCCACCAAGCGAGTGCAGCTCCTGCGAACTGGAAAGTAGTAAATGGGACCCCACTAGACTCCAGTATCCCTGTTGTGCGAAGGATCCTCTGACACTTGTCCAAAAAGCACTGGTCGTCCTCGCCCTCAATACCACTAAAAATCGGAGGCTGGAGTCTACTAAACCTCTCTAACCTGCGATGCTCGTCATCTGCCAAAGCTGGGACCACAAAATCTTTGGCTGGGACAACCGGCTGGACTGGAACTGTCCCAGGTGTCTGAAGCCCCTGAATAACCTGCTCAGGCGTCCGGGCAGCTAGAGTCTGAGTGCCTCCCCCGGCCTGAGAAGTATCAGCAATAGTAGACACGACAACGACCTATGCCAGGCTGGTGCACACCGTCAAAATCTGGGCTAGGGTCTCCTGAAGACCCGGAATCACAACGGGCACTGCTGGTGCCCGAGCCTCTCCCGCTGGGACCTCAACTGCAGGGACCTGATCATGAGCAGTGGGAGGGTCCACAGGTACTGCCCCGGCTGCTGAGCGGGCTGCACCCCTCCCTCTGCCACATCTTCGACCTCAGCCTAGACCTCCAGCTGGTCCTGCTGGTGTCTGATCACCACGATCAGTAACGCGAGTGCTCACCATCTGTGAGAGAATGAAAACAACAGAATTTTAGTTCGAGAATTCAACAGAGTCGCACGACAGAATTCAATAATGTAGGATTCTTCCTAAGGGTTCTGTAGCCTCTCGAAGATAAGTACAGACGTCTCCGTACCAATCCGCAAGACTCTGCTAAACCTTCTCATGACTGGTAAGACCTATTTAACCTAGCGCTCTGATACCATCTTGTCACGACCCAATTTCGGAGTCGTGATGGAGCCTGCCGTGGAACCAGGCAAGCCGCCCTTTTTAACTAAGCTAAATTCAATTTCCAGTAAAAATACGATTTTAAACAAATTTATTGATAATACTAAGAATCTGAAGTTTAAAACAATATTTGAAAAACTAAATTTAAACCTCCATCCCTGGATCCAGTGTCACTCAGTCATGAGCTGCTATATAAAAAAAATAAAGAATAAAGAAATAGACAGCATAGTCTCAAAATAAGTGCAACAGGTGGAATAAGGAAGAGAATACGAGGTCGCGATCGCCAACTGCTACATCGACAACTCCAATGAAAACTCTCTCCGCTGCTCAATATCCACTACCGGGTCCCAGTGTACCTGAATCTGCACACAAGGTGCAGGGGTAACGTGAGTACACCAACTCACAAGTAATGAACCCAAACTATGGGCTGAGAAGTAGTGATGACAAAACCTCAGAAATTACAATAAACAATATACAGAAAATAGACATGCTAATAGTTTATCAGAATGAGTAAATATGCCAAGTATGCCGGTATACTTTACATGCCATCATAACAATATATGTATTAAACCAGTGTGGATATGCACATAGTGCTCACAGCTCTCCCACAGAAATCCACTCAGTACTATATATGGCTCTCAGGCCCAGGGAAGTTCCATCCCGGAATATGCATAAACATCGATGGCCGTAGTCACTCCGTACTGAGGAAAAAGGCCAATCCAGCCCCACCGAGAAAGTCCATCTCCGGAATACAACACTCGGACAAGATCCATGTCCAGGGATGATCCGTCCCTCACATAACATCCACTTCAGACACGATCCATGCCCATGGAAAATCCATCCCTCACATCAATGCGCTCACTGGGGGTGTAAAGACTTCGGAGGGGACCTAGTGGCCCAAGCGCCATATCAAGCCAACGAAGGCATGATTTAAATATCGCTGCAGTGTGCAGTCCATTCTCATAAGTGTCTCAGTAACAGGCTCTCGGCCTCTCAGTCATTACTCTTCAGTCTCACTCACATGGATCACAGATGCATCCATCAGCCCCAAACAATGATAAGTATGCACATAATTAACAATACTGAGAGTGAGATATGAAGTGATATGCTATAACGAGACTGAGTATATGAAATCAAATAATCACAAAATGAGACAGTAATATACGACCACTCGGGTCTCAGCATTTTCGGCGTGAAGCCTAGCATTTATACTTAACATGATTTCTAACATGTTCACAATTACCACATTAATAGAAGCACATATATCATCATGGAATAATCACTAAGCGGTGCCATGGGATAAGCCAGGCCACAATTACTCGGTGAACGCCCGCACGCCCATCACTTGGCATGTGCGTCACCTCAACAGTAGTCATAAATCATTTAGCTCGGGGTTTCGAACCCTCAAAACCAAGTTTGGAAATGTTGCTTACCTCAAAACCGGCTAAAATACTATTCCGCATTGCCTTTGCCTCTAAATCCTGCCTCTGAGTGCTCCAAATCTACCAAGTTCAGATTTTTATCATCAAATTATGCCTAAGGAATGAATTCCAATTGAAAAGTACCAAATTTAGCTTAAAACCCGAAATTACTCAAAACCCGACCCTCGGGCCCATATCTCGGAACCCGAAAAATTTTATACTAAAATGTTCTTCATCATCCCACGAGTCCGTACATATAAAGAACACTAAAATCGGAGTTCGTTTAACCCCTCAAACCAATCCCTAAAGGTCTCATAATCTCAAGCCCTAAACCCATCTTTTTCTACAGATTTTTCATGAATTAATTGCTGAGATTGTGTTCTATAATCACCCATAAACGAGTTTTAATGATCAAAACACTTACCTCTATGAAGAACACTGATTTCCCTCTTCAAAAATCGCCTCAAGAGCTTTTTCCCGTTCAAAGATGGTGTTAAAAGGTCTAATGGTCGCGGAGGATTCTAATTTATACTTTCTGCCCAGGGGGTTCCGCACCTGCGGCCCATGTCTCGCACCTGCGAGACCGCACCTGTGACTTTTCACTAAGCTGCCTATCTCCGCACCTGCGACTCACATTCCGCACCTGCAACTTCGCAGGTGCGGCCCACTATCCGCATCTGCGATCTGTTCCCTGGCTGACCAAGTCTCGCACCTGCAGAGCCTCCTTCCGCTCCTGCGGGACCACACCTGCGATCACCCATCCGCAGGTGCGGTTACACCAGCACCAGCAACTTCAGCAGCAATACAAGCACTCCAAATTCTCCGTTAACCACTCAAAACCATCCCGAGCCCCTCGGGACCCCAACCAAACATACCAACACCTCATATATGATCATTCAAACTCAGTTGCACTCCCGAAACACTAAAAATAACATCAAAACACCAAAATCACATCAAATTCAAGCCTAAGAACTTTGAAATTTCTAAAATCCTCCAACAATGCCGAAACTATCCAAAACAACTTCGATTGACCTGAAATTTTGCAGACATATCAAAAATGACATTACGAACCTGTTCCAAATTCCGTAATTCCATTCCGACCCTGATAGCATATTTTCCATTGCCGACCGGAAATCACCAAAAACTAACTTTCGCCAATTCAAGCCTAATTCTACATCGGACGTCACAAAAATATTTTGAACACACTCCTAAGTCCCAAATCACCTAACGAAGATATCTGAGCCATAAAATCCGCATTCTGAGGTCGTTTCCCAATAAGTAAACTCTCACTTGACTTTTCCAACTTTAAGGCTATTTTTAAAGACTAAGCGACTAAACTCTCACTACAATCATTCCGATTTCAAGCCTACCAACTCTAACACATCGATAACAGTATAACCAACCAATTATAAGACAATAAAAATAATAATAATAAAATTTCTACGGGACAACCAACCAGGTCGTTACATATAGAAACATCATAGGGTGGAGTTTATGTTGGTAATGGCGCTTGAGACCTAGGGTTTGGTTGAGAGGATTTGAGAGAGAAGGGGAAGGGGTGACGGCGGGTGAGTGTGAGGGAAATGAGGGGCTTGGGGATAGTCTCTTAGGTTAATTAAGGTAAGAATTAACCTGGACCGTTGATTAAAAATGATCAACGGCCAAGATTTGGGCGGAATTGGGTTGGGTATATTTAGGAATTGGGCTTGGGTCGGTTGGGCTAGCATAATTAGGTGTTTTGGGATGATTTCAATAGGTTAGAATCAAAAAATAGAATAGGTTATTTGACAAATACCCAATCTAAATTAATTAAAATAATTTATATAATAACTAATTATCATAAAAATGAATTTCCTGCATAGAAAATAGTTTTAAAAAGATTATTTAGTATTAAAATACAAAATGATTAGATTTTGGTAAAAAATGGTACAGAATTATATGATTGGCTATAATTGCAAAGTTACTGCAATTATAGCTAAAAGATACCAATTTGTCTAGTTACAGAATAATTTAGTCTTAATGGGACCATAAACGATAAATAAAATCAAGAAATGCTTTTAAAATTATTTTTGATGCAATTTATAATTATTTGTTGGAAATAAAATGCTGGGTAAATTAATAAAAATATAGAAAAATTATGAAAAAATACCAATTGGTATTAATGCATGATTTTGAAAGTCGATATGCAATTTTAAAATATTTTTATCAACAGATTGGTGTGTGTGGGGAGGGGGAGGGGGGTAATACATACCAGTAGAGAGATGAAAGAAGAAATCCAGACAAGAGAGAAAGTGCCAAAGAAGGAATCAGCAAGAACAACAGCAACCACAGGAACAAATTTAACAGAGCCATTCATAACATTTTAAACTTGAGCTGCATCAATACTATTCATCCCAAATTCCTTTATTAGGTACACTGTCAGGTTGCTCATCCAACCTGTTGCTGCTATGTTCAACCCCGCCGTTGTTGCTGCAATTGTTGATAACATAATAACTTAAGCTTTTAGACGAGACAGTCAGACAATTCAACAGCAACATATTCAGTTGAGCTCAATATATAGAGTAACATATATACATAATTTGTAAGACTTGAGAAAGATTACCTATCGTAAAAGGAAAAGTGATCCAGCCTCCTTGTTTTCCATGTCCAGCGGTAGAGCTCGTCAATTGTGCCTCTCCGTCTATCACCGAAGCTGAACTTTCCATTAGTAATTTCTTTACTCTGTACTAATATGGATACCGATAACTTCCTATAAATAGAACTTTCGAGACTGAGGTTGATACAAAATTTAAATTTTATGGGTTCAGATTCGCAATTATACTACATCTCATCTAATTTAATAGGTTCAAAATTTATGTGCATATTTAATAATTTTTTTGGGCAATAATATAGGGTATGAGCGAAAGTTATGGGTTCAGTTGAACACATAGCTTCTACACTGCATACGAACTTAGAGGCGAAACCAGGATTTCAACTTTCTAGGTTTTGAATTTTAGAACGCTGATTTTAAGAGCTAGTAACCGAGTTCTAAATTTAATATTTGTACATATTTGATAAATTTCTTAATATAAATATACTATTTGAATAAAGTTTACTGGATTCGACCAACATTTAGGCTTCTAGCTCCGCCCCTGCTTGAAAGCTCTGTTTTTCTTAACGATCTTTCCTCTCAAGTAATAAACAAATAGAGTAGAGGTAGATAAGAGAGGGAATATCTTAACTAACCTGATTTTAAACATATTCTTTGCGCAAAATATTCACAATTGTTACTATAGGTATTTGTTCCTTTTCATTCACTTTCTCGTCCACTGTTTATTAAATAAATATATTTAAGGTGCCACAAGAAGCAAGTTGGATATTAAGGAAAATCATTGAAGCAAGGAGCACAATAGAGGATGACATGAATATCACTAGAAAAGGGAAAAGTGTGATAAGAAGAACCTATTTGCAGCTTGTGGATAATCCCACTAGGGTGAAGTGGAAGTGTCTTATCTTCAGAAATGAAGCGAGACCCAAAACCACATTCACAATATAATATGGCTCTAATTGCAAGATAGACTTCTCACTGGTGATCCAAATAGGGTATACTAGTTGATGCAGGGTGTGCTTTCTGTCAAGAACGAGTTGAATCTATGAGGCTATTTACTATGAATACTCTGTTGATTTATCAATCAATTCAGTGAAATGAAGAAGAACAATAGAAGAAGAATGAAAGAAAGAAGAAGAAGGAAGAGAGAAGATTCAGACGTGAGAGAGAGAATTAGTGGAGAATCAAATGTTTATTATTCAATGTTGTATCTTACATAGTGAGATTATGTGTATATATACACTAATTTCTTAATTCTATACTAACCACTTAACTAACTCTTAATCCTAACTTAACTAACTCTTCTAACAACTTTAACTAACTTATAATAACTTAAATATGTAAAGACTATTTTATTCTTTATTTAACACTCCCCCTCAAGCTAGGTGGTGGAAAGATATTAAGCATTCCTAGTTTGGACTTCAGATACTCGTGTTGAACTTTAGTTAGTCCTTTTGTAAGAATATCAGCTGGCTGATCTGTTGTAGAAATATACTTTTGAGCAATAAGACCTTGTTGAATTCTTTCTCTTATAAAGTGACAATCTATCTCAATGTGCTTAGTCCTTTCATGATTGACTGGATTAGCTGCTATTTGGATAGCTGCTTTGCTATCACTGTGTATATCAATAGGTAGTGTAATGTGAATTCCAACTTCTTTTAACATGCCATGAAGCCAGATTAATTCAGCAACAGTTTTTGCTAAACTTCTATATTCAGCTTCTACAGAGCTCCTAGAGACTGTAGTTTGCTTTTTTGATTTTCAAGAGACTAAAGAATCACCAACTTTAATTAGAAATCCAGTGATTGACTTTCTTGTCAATGGACATGCAGCCTAGTATACATCACAGAATGCAGTAATAGTGTTAATCTGATTGCTGGACAATAGGATTCCTTGACCTGGTTGATTCTTTACATACTTGACAATTCTTAAGGCAGCTTGTATATGATATTTCTTTTGGTTGCTGTAAGAGCTGACTTAGAGTCTGAACTCCAAAGGCAATATCTGGTCTTGTTACAGTTAGGTAGAGGAGTTTTCCTATTATTCTCTGAAATGAAACTTGATCAGCTAATGGATCATTGTCTGCTATGTTTCCTGTTTGATCAGTATATTCATCATACTGTCTAGAAGTGAGCTTCACATTACTATCAATAGGAGTTAATGTTGGTTTTGCTGCTTCCATTCCAGCTTCTGATATTAATTCCAAAGCATATTTCCTTTGATGTATTACAATACCTTTCTTTGATCTAGCAAATTCGATTCCCACGAAGAACTTCAGTTCTCCCAGATCTTTCATTTTGAAGGCCTTTTGTAAAGTTGTTTTTGTTTCTTCAATAAGTACTAGACTCTCTCATGTGAATAGAAGATTATTTACATATACTAACACAATAATCATCCCTTCAGTAGTCTTTTTGATGAATAATGAATGATCAAACTGACTTTGTTTGAATTTGAACTTCTGAAGAGCATCGCAGAGCTTTGTATTCCACTGTCTAGAAGCTTGTTTAAGACCATAGAGGGATTTAATAAGCCTACATACTTTATTCTCCCCATGGCTTTTAAATCCCTGAGGTAAATCCATATAAATTTCATGCATTAGGTCTCCCTGAAGGAAGGAATTATATACATAAATTTGATGTATATACCATTTCTTAGATGCTGTCATACTCAATATAGTTCTTATTGTAACCATTTTCACTACAGGTGAAAATGTTTCTTGGTAATCAGTTCCTTCAGTTTGATTGTATCCTTTAGCTACTAACCTAGCTTTAAACCTCTCAATATCACCTGAAGCTTTGTATTTGATCTTGTAGATATATTTACATCCAATAGGTCTCTTTCCTTCTGGAAGTGTTACAATATCCCATGTGTGGTTGTTTTCCAGTGCATTTATTTCTTCATTCATAACATCTATCCACTTAGGATCCTGCACAACTTCATAATAATTGGCAGGTTCTGTGGTCGAAGAATTTGTTGCAACATATGCTTGATAAGTAGAAGATATTCTGTCATAACTGATATACTTATCTAAAGCATAAGGGATATCTTGATGAATATTTAAGGATACAAAATCTTTCATCCATATTGGTGGATGTTTTCCTCTGCATTATTTTCTTAGTTGAGGTTGTATTTGTATTTGATTTTCTGTAGATAGATGATGTATGTCCTCTGTAGATGTCTGCTGATTTTCTGTAGATAGTGGATTATATTCTTCTTGTGCCTCTGAATAACCATAATCTTGTGTCATATCTAAAATGTTTCAAACTTCTACATTTTGATCAGCATGTATCTGTTCCCTTTCATTTTGATTTGAAGCTTCATTGTATGTAGTACCTGTTGTTCTTATGTAACACATTAATTCACAGTCATCATATAACATTCCTGATTTGGATGTGTTATCAACAAACACAGGTTTTGAAATGTTAGCTTTATTTGCAAATGGAAATATATCTTCTCTAAATATAATATCTCTGCAAACAAAGAAAGATTGGTTAGCTAAATCATATAGTATATAACCTTTTTGGATTTCTGAGTAGCCCATATGAACTGATGCTCTTGATCTAGACATTAATTTGTCTTGTTCTTGAACATTTTTGGCAAAACATAAACAACCTAGAACTTTCAGATGATGTATAGCAGGTTTTCTTTTATTCAGTTTTTCAAATGGAGACATATTATCAATAACTCAACTAGGTAGTCTGTTTATTAAATAGAGAGCTGCAAAGACATAGCATCCCCAGAATTTAATAGGCATTTGAGCTTGAAATCTTATAGCTCTTGTGACTTCTAGTATATGTGTATGTTTCCTCTCAGCAACTCCATTTTGCTGAGGAGTACAGACACAAGTTCTCTGGTGAATAACACCTGATTCTTTGAACATCAATTCATATATAGAATTTACAAACTCTGTTCCATTATCAGTTTTGATTATTTTTACTAATTTTCAAATTGAGTTTTGACAAAATCTGAGAAAGTTTTGAATCAATACACAAACATCAAACTTTTATTTCAGTAAAAATATCCATGTCATTCTTGAATAGTCATCTACAATAGTCAGAAAGTATCTATTTCCATACCAGGTAGGTACTTTGTATGGACCCCACAAATCTATATGAATTAGATCAAAATGACTTTTACTTTGAATACTACTTGTAGGAAAGGGTAGTCTAGTTTGTTTGGCACATGGACACACTGTGCATTTGTTTATTCTATCTCTGATAGTTTCTAAATCCGCTTGAACCAGTCCTTTTAATACTTGAGTAGATACATGTCCCAATCTTCTATGCCACAAGCCTATGTCTGTATTTCCAGCTTCAACTTTCTCATTACTTCTTTCAGTTAATGCCTTCAATTTCTCTTTTTCACTTGAGTTAGTGTATAGGAAGTAAAGTCCACCATCCTCTTTACCAATCCCCTTCACCTTCCCAGTGAAGAGTTCCTGAAACATACAGAAATCAGGAAAGAAAGTAGTTGAACATTGTAACTCTTTAGTTAATTTCGAGACTGACAAAAGATTATATTTAAATTGTGGAACATATAACACATTAGTTATTAGACTATCCTCTAATATTAAGCTGGATCCAGTATGTGTAACTGTTGTAATATCTCCATTAGGCATCAAAATTTTCTTTGAATTTTCTGTTTCTGTAATCGTATTTCTTTTTAGCAGATTTATGTCTGCAACCATGTGATTTGTAGCACCTGTATCTAAAATCCATTGATTAATACAACTAGTTACAAGTAAGGCAGTTTCCATACCTGCTGCATTTGCTGAAAATGCAGAATCATTAGATGTATTTTTGTTCAACAGTTGAAGTATTTGCTCATATTGATTCTTTGTAAGTGCATAGTTTGCCAACTGACACATAGCATTCTCATTGCTAGAGTTGTTTGTACTGCCTTCAGTACTTGCATTGTTTCCATGATTAAATGTAGATTGATTTCCTGGATCATTTCCACTATTACACCTTTCTGTGAGTACATTTGCATTATACACGGCACTTGTATTTGAATTGCCATATCCTTTCCTTTTGTTCTTAAAATCTGCTGGATACCCAACTACCTTGTAGCAATTTTCTTTGCTATGTCCCTTCATCTTGCAAACTTCACAAAATAGATACATATTTCTTCTAAATCTTTGATTGTAATTCTGAGATCCTCCAGCTTTAGAATACATTGTTGCTTCATAACTGCCCATCTGAACTGTAGGATTAGCACTTAGAATCCCTGTAGTAGTAGCTATAGATTTTTTACCTTCATCACTTATAATTAATGCATATGCTTGATTAACAGTAGGAGCAGGGCATCTCATCAGAATTTGTCTTCTTGCTTGTGAATAAGAATCATTTAGTCCCATCAAGAATTGATAGAGTTTCAATTTCTGCAGATAAGCTATAAACTCTCTTGATTTTGGACAATCACACCCTGGGGATGGTACCAATGCTTCAAATTCTTCCCATAGGTCCTTTAATTTCGAAAAATATACTAACACAGATGATGTTCCTTGTGTCAATGTAGCTATTTCTTTGTGGAGATTAAATGTTCTTGAACCATCAATCTTGTTGAATCTTTCTGCAAGATCTTCCCATACCACTTGAGCACTTGATGCATACATTATTCCACCAAGAAGTCCTTTTGCAACTGAATTCATAATCCAAGACAGAACAATTGCATTCACTCTTTCCCAGTGATTCCACATCATTTCTGGGAATCTTTCCTTCTTGCATGCACCATCTACGAGCCCCGGCTTGTTTCTTCCCAGTAATGCAACCCTCATCGATCTAAACCAAATAGAATAGTTTTCTATCCCAGTCAATTGAAATGAAATATTCGGTATTCCACTTACATCTGTGGGAGACAAGAACAAAGGATGATTGTAATCAATTCCATTGACTGGATTCCCTTGATTCACTCCAGATGGTATTGCATATTCGTTTGGAAGATGATTTCCTGGTGGTTGAATCCCTGAGTCTCCATTTGCTGCCATTTTTCTTACTCTGGTTCAACGTTGGACCAGATCAGTATAATTTCTGTGTGTGAATCTTTCGATTGTGACTTCTTGACTTGAACCACTGAAGATTGTGAAGAGAGTAGAATTTGTATCGTGAAGGCTCTGATACCATGAGGTTATTTACTATGAATACTCTGTTGATTTATCAATCAACTCAGTGAAATGAAGAAGAACAGTAGAAGAAGAATGAAAGAAAGAAGAAGAAGGAAGAGAGAAGATTCAGACGTGAGAGAGAGAGAGAGAGAGTTAGTGGAGAATCAAATGTTTATTATTCAATGTTGTATCTTACATAGTGAGATTATGTGTATATATACACTAATTTCTTAATTCTATACTAACCACTTAACTAACTCTTCTAACAACTTTAACTAACTTATAACAATTTAATATGTAAAGACTATTTTATTCTTTATTTAACAATCTAGAAGCCACCTCTTCTGTGAATGAGTTGGCTTTAAAGACAGAGATATACGGCTAAAAGTTGGGATCAACATTTAAAGTGGGCTATCCAGAATGGCAAAGGTAGGTCACAAGAAGCTAAGATGTTCAAACTCGTATATGCCAAAATTGTTCATGCTATTTGGTTGGAAAGGAACCAGAGGATATTCGAAAAGGAATCCAAAGAAGGAGAAAGGTTAGCGAGAGAAATTGCCTATATATGCAATATTAGAGTCTCGGAAGACATAAGAAAACTTCTCCAACTTTGCATTTTCTGAGTTTTACGTTGGTATTTGAGGAATTAGGCCTGATAGTTGGAATTAAGTCCCCAGTGATACACTAACAGAAAAGTAGGCAGAAAGTGTAGGAAGATAGTCTGATATACAACACTCTGAGCAATCCTCCTCTGTTAGAAGTTTTTGTAGTTAGCCTTGTTACTTTTCTTTTGCACAGTTAGCTGTGTTGTAGCTAAACAGTGGCTTTGTAAAGTTACATATTGGTGATTAATTAAAATATATATATATATATATTCTACTACATAGAAAAGTCAAGTGTGGTCGACCAATGGCAGAATTGTGATTACATCAATTATGCAAGGTTAAATTGGTAAGATGGATAAAAACATAATATTTTAGGTGTCCACTGCTTGCTCACTCCAGGTTTCCATTCCTATAAACTGACGGTAGCTCTAGAAATATCGGCTCTTTCATCTCTTTTCATAAAGAAATGCTCCTCCAATTTTTTGCTCGAATCAATTCACATTCTTAATTGGGTGGCAATTGTTGACGGGATTCAGGCCTCTTTGGTTGTAGTTTCGGTTGAGTTCCAACTGCCCATTTATTCATTATGATTTTTATAGTTCTTGAATGGAAGTTTCTCCGTAATAATGCCCTTGTGTCAACTTAAGACTCATCTCCCTACTTCTACTTCCCTTGTGTCCATTTGGAATATCCATTCATTTTCTTTTGTATGTATGAGAATTTTATCTTGCAATTGTCTTTTGGGGTTTACTTATGATTTTATTTTTCTTTGGGAGCTATTGAATTATATTTATTTTCGAAATTTTTGTTTGTGTGTGTTTTTTCATCTGTTCTAGAAATTTGCAGGGATGAGAGGGATTTATCGAATTGGTTTCTCCTTAACACTTTGACGGCTCTTTAATTGCATCTAAATTATCAAAGTGAGGTTCTTGAATTGCTTTGGCAGCTCTTTCCTTTTGTCTTATTGTTTTGTAATATCCATTTTTGAAGTATTTCCTCAGGGATTACTTATTGTTACTACCAGGTTTCTTATCTCCTTCTTGATTCTTGCCGCTTTATATCAGGGGAAACCTTTAGTCTAAGCTCTAAAGAACCAAAACATATGATGGAATTTCAGTCTAAAGATTCACCCTTTACGGTAAGTTGCAAGATTTTGATGCTTTTACATATAATGTAAAAGAAGTTTCTGAAATAATTTGGACATGATTGTGAAAATGATAACAAAACATGAGCTTTTAGTCATAGAGGATCATTATAAAGTTCCATTTCATTTGGTTGATTCACATGTATATGTTTTGGTTATATTGGAGGTTGAGAGATTCTCTACCAACAATATTTTAAAATGAAATGGCATGTTTATGTATGCCATGTAAGTTATAATTCAAATATGATTCTATAGATACTTATATTAACTAGTTATAGCAAGATTCCTTTCATTTGATAGTAGAAAGCGTTGTAAGCGAATCATTTCACTAGACCCAAGTGAGCCATATTTGACCTAAAAGATGCCTAAGCTTTTGATTATCTGAATTTTACTCAATATTTATTACTTTATTATTTTCTTGCCAGCTTTGTCATGATAAAAAGAAATAATTATATTAAGTTGCATCTTCTTTTTTAATGTTGTTTCTCTTTTTTCTGCCTTTTTATGTTGAAATAATATAGTGATGTATGTGTTATTAATTTTTATTTTTATTTTTTTCTTTTAGCATAGTGTCAGTATTCTTCCTAATAAATGAGAGGAATGTTGAGATTAGTTGGATGTAAGGATGATCTTACAACTTGGCATGCTAGAATGAAATAAAATAAAGAGGGTTAAAGTATTCTAGGATTGTTGATATTTTTCATTTGAGGCAGTTGTTTGAATTTGATATACCTTCATATAATGCAGTTCGATTTTAATTGGGTTTGTCAAATGGGTACACGTTTAAATCTACTCAGTTCTCTTGGAATTTATCGTATAATAACGTATGGATCACTTTAATTTTAGTTTGAAAGTACAATTGAATTGAGAGAAATTACTTTAATTACTAGGAGAAGTCTATTTTTGACGGACCATTTGGACAAAGTATATTTGCTTTAGTTTTAAGTATTGAACACAAAACAAAGCTCTCTAAGTAAGTAAGTAAATCATGTTTTCTTTTTGAAGTACAATCTTTCAGTTTAATATTTTTCTTTACTTTGAAGGGAGCCTTGCAGTAATGGTAAAGTTGTCTTCGTGTGATCTATAGGTAAACGGGTTTGAGTCGTGGAATCAGTCACTGATACTTGCATCAGGGTAGGCTGCCTACATTACACTCATCGGGGTGCTGTCATTTTTCGAACCTTGCGTAAACGTGAGATGCCTCCTTAGATACCAAAAGATATAAGTTACTCATATTTTTGCCAAAAGATATATGTTAGCCTCAGTTGAAAAGGAGATGTCTACTTATTGTAATAGGACCTCTATATTCTGCTAAAATTCTGATATTGTTCTGTTGTTAATCTTTAATTTAGATGCCGAGAATTTGTATCTTCATGTCAGATAAGAAGACATGACTTATTTCCTCTTTTTTAGAAAAATAACCGAGACGTGACTTATTCTACTGGAAGAACCTCTATTTCTTCCTATGTTTTGAGAATATTCTAATTCCTTATATTTTGACTTAGCCTCGGTGGGAAATTGGAAATAATTTTATATTTTTTTTCGTGTAAAATCTAATGTTACGTTGGTACATCTTGAGCTAGGCCTCATTGTGGTAATTTGTTTCAGGTGTTCATTCAATATGGAGATTCTATAAATCGATCATGTTTTGCAAACTATGTTAGATTTCTCATAAACTGCTCAATACAGTGCAACATAAAAAGGGGTAAAAACTTTATCAAATTTTCATGAATTGTACGTATCGTTTCAATAGCAGGTAAATCGCCTTCGACTTATTTAATTTTCTTCCCTTATGTCAACTACATTTTATCTCCTCCCAAAATTGCGACTTCAAAATAAATTACTTTCATTAGCAGTCTGTAAAATGGCAAACACATTAACCGTTATGTTTGATCATCATCTATAAATGGAGTGTTTTGGGAAGTGCAAGATATGTAGGGAGCACTGCTATTTCTAAGCGTTGCTTTAATCTTGGAGTATTGACCTTTCTTTAGTGTTTTCTGGTTCTTTAAATTGTATTTATGAAATTATTATAAAAACTTTTTCTATTTACATTATATTTGTTTTATATTTCACTTATCAATTATTTTAGTGGCTTAAATACATGGTCATTGATGTATTTAATATTGGTGTGCAGGTTAAATGGGATGGAGTAGGATGTGAGCTTTGTCTCTTATTAGCTCTGCGAGTGTTGTTTCTTTATCGGCGCACATTTCCTCAACGAAATCTCATATTTGTTGAAGTTCAACTCTTGAAAATAAATGTTGCATCTCTCGTAAATCTCCTAGAAGTAAAGATAGATATTTGTTTGTTCGCATTTGATGATCAACCGTTTCAAGAATTTTGTGACTTGGTGTTTTGTTCACTTTAATCCTTTACACGATGGAGAATCGTTCTAACAATCTAATGTCACTTCTCTGTGCTGTACTACTTTATCATATTTGAATTTACATAACTACATAATAGCTTTATTGGTAACGTATCAAAATTTCAAGAGTCAAATACATTGGGTCCGTGCTTACACTCATCTAGTATATATATATATATATATATATATATATATATATATATATATATATATATATATATATATATATATATATATATATATAAAGGGTGGGAGAGACTTTGATCGGACACTAGCCTTTGAAGAAATTTTCTACTAATTATTATCCCAACAATAATTACCTTATTAATCTTCCATATTTATTTGTTTTAATTTATCTTTACTTCTTTCATGAGGATTGATCAGTAGTGGTTGAATGATTTGTCTGTTCAAATTTCATATAATATACTTGGAGTCAGCATATTCGTAAATCTAAATCAACAACTTTTGCCAGGTTTAGACTTTTGAGAAATTGAAATTTAAAAAAAAGGTCAATTAAATACAAGAGAAAGTACATGTAAAAATTGAAATGTTGGCAAACATCGCTCCAAATTGCTATATAAAACTTACATTATCGATTATTTTCATATTAAACAATGCAAACACGAGGGAGCTCTAACTGATTGCAGCCTTGAACTTGATTCACATGCCAATAGGATAATCATCTTATTAATATTAATCTTCTGAGTGGGATAAAATATGTAATTATAATGAAATGGACTACATAAATAGAGAAAAAGGTAGGTGAGACGAGCCAGGTAAAGACCAATGAGTAATTCTAAATAACCACCATTAACAAGAACTCGACCTTTTTCTCTAGTTAGCCAACTTCTAATTATAACGGGAACTCGATAGACCCTTGTGGCCGATTTTTTTTCGGATCCCGCGCATAACGAGAGCTTAGTGCATGCTCTTTTAGTCAACTACTGATTATAATTAATGAGTGTAGATTAGAATCATTAACATAGATAGTGGTGCATTATTATTTGAGAGATTAAGTCTTAACTCTTGAATTTTCATATATAAACATATTGATTTTCCACTAAGCTTTTCAATAGGTAAATATAAGATTCAATTCCGATTATATGGGCGAATAATGGGGAAAGAAGATTCGATTTAAGAGTGTGGTCAATATCAAAAGCTACTGATAATTTATGCTGGTAATCAAAAAACATTATGACTTATGAGGGGAATCGTATTGCGTTAAGAAAAATAAAGAAAATCCTATGGCCAGCGTTAAATAAACTTTTCTTACGCTCTTTCATTTATTTATTAAGCTCTTTTGTTAAATCGATAAATATATTATTGTATATGCTCGATGACTTCATTTTCAATTAAGTTTCCTTCTTTAAGCATCATTTTCTAATTTCTACTGGCTTCCATTTTCAGCAATATTAATTAACTACATCCAATTTAACCTACTGTATGTCTTAAGTTACCAAAATAAAGATCGTGTATGATGGAACACATAAGAGATTGACATTATCATGCACAAAAAAACGGCACGTCTATATACATATATTTCTGAATCCATATCATTTAAATTTTGGTTTCGCCACTCCATTCTTGAGCCACGCTAGCTGGCTAAACAACAACTACAAAAAAAATTTAGTGTAATCCCATAATAAGGTTTAGGAAAGATAATATGTATGCATACTTTATCCCTACCTACATTTTACCCAGCCAGCTAAAATATTTTATTTATATTCTCCTCCCCTTTGATCACTTTTGTTGGAGCTATTGCTCATTTGATGACTCGAATCCACGACCTTGAAGTTGTAGGTGAGGGATCCCGACCATCTGAGCAACTCCCTCTTCTCAGCTGGCTAAAATCAGTAATTGGAATCATCAGATGCACCATGATCAAACGCTTTCTTCCCATTTTGTTTCTTGTAGAACCAAAGACATAGTAAATAATAACCAAAGTTCAACACTCCAATCACAGCAAACGCGCAATAAAAATTGTCCATTCTCCCCTGGTTTATGTCATTAGGCAACCAACTAGTTGCCCTACGAACAAGATCAATCAACGCAGTGCTAACGTAAAATGAAATGGCAATGACTAACCATGTCATGGCTGTTGAAACACTCTTTAAGGATGTCGGAAATTCTTGATAGTACAATGATACTTGTCCTGGAAAATGAAACGCCTCTCCAATTCCAATGATAACTAGTTGTGGCACGAGCCATAAGACAGACATAGGCACAATATTGGAACGTCGACCTTGACTATGGTTGTGAGAATTATGTGCTATATTTAGTCTTTTAGTCTCGACCAAAGCTGCAACTGCCATACCGAAAAATGTGAGCACGTGGCCAACTCCGATTCGTTTGAAGGGCGTGACAGATTGGCTAGTTAATTTTTCCCATATGGGAAAGAGAAATTTGTCAAAAAGTGTTAGAGAAATTGAGGTGGAGAGGAAAATAATGACGGGAATGGAACCAGCAGGGATTTGGAAATGTGGTCCTATGTGTCTATTCATGGCTAAGGCTTGAAGTACAGATAAACTAAATAGAACGGCAATTGGAGTAGACAGAAATATGCTTGATGACCACAATGGAAGAGTTCTCATTAAGTTTTTCAAGTCTTCTACTTCACTCACTGTACAAAGTTTCCATGGTTTTGCAAGTGAGCCATCCGGTTTAACGTCTCCTTCACATTTTAACGCTGCGCGATTCAAGAATCTGCATATCACAAGTGAAAGATTTACTTGTATTTTTTAGTAAACTACAAAATATAAAATAAAAAAAAATAAAAATAAAAAAAGAGGGGTATTAGCCTATTAGGTCATGTTGGGCGGGTTGGTTATGACCCAAGCAAAATTTGTACAAGTTTGGTCATGACCTGACCTATTTTTACTCGTCTAAATTTGGCTCAACCTACCCATTTTTCACCCCTCATTCTGAAACGATAAACAAGAATAAAAAAGATAAAGACTAGGGTGTGAATATCAAAATCATAATAGAGGAGTTAATTACCTAAAGCTTCTTGAAGGAAAAATGGATACAGTTTTAGCTGGTCCACAATACCAATTCTGAGGTGAAGGTGCAATTGGAAATTTCCTTTTTGAAATGGCGGCCACAATCACACGAGCTAAACCAGTAAAAGGGCTAACTTCAAGCTTAGCATAATGGTAGAAGCGATTTCCAGTTAAAAAGATAATTAAACCAAGAAAATTGACAGCTGCACACACATAAAACCCAATTTTCCAGCTTACATTGTCTTCAATGTAGACAATAACAGTGGATCCAATTATTGTTCCACTGTACATAGTAAAGAAGAACCAATTGAAGAACATGTTCTGATATTTTGAGTCGCGAAATTGGTTTGCTCCAATGGTTGCTATGTTGGTTCGCATCCCACCTAAGCCAATGGATGCCAAGGTAATACCTCCATATAATAAGGCTAGCTGATTTTTTGTGGGTGTCATACAAAAGCCTGAATCATTTTTGCATTGCTGAGGCCTCAGTGTATCAACTGTTGCTGTTAAAGCTAAGAGAATTATACCCTGTGAGAGTGAAAAGCAAATGAAATATTAGTGGTGTCAAGCGGGCGGATTGACTCAATTTAGGGCGGTTAAAAATGTGTTGAGTCAATAAATAGGCGGGTCATTTCCAAAAGTTACTTGGGTTGGTCTAGATGAGCTAAAATTTGGATCGTAGCTAACTCGCACAACTCTTATCAATCTTTAATTAATATAAGTTGTTTTCTTGTGGATTCGATAATTACTAAATAAGACTTTTTTTTTGTTATGGTCATATATAACATATCAAACAAAATTAATTATTTCTAATATATTTTGGCAATGTTGCTCACGGATCAATTTGGACTAAAAATTAGCGCAACTTTAAATGGATTGGGTCAAGATGGACTGAGTTCAATATAGGCAGGTCAATAACCAGCTCAATCTTGAACGGGTTAGGCAGGTCATTTGGGCTCGGTTCAAATTTAGCAGCTCATGCATTGGTCAAGATGAACTTAAGTTCTATGTATTGATATTACAAAAAAAATATTTACACAATCAGGGCGCATAGACGGTTTAGGATTAAATCTTATATTCCTAAGTGTTTAAGATTTTAAAATAGGGGCGCAAAACATAACATTTATACTGAGGTGTATCAAGAATCTGGAAAACCAGTTAATTAACATGAAACCAAGAAAATAAAGAGGAAGGGGGCAGTATGTATTTGGTTGGAATAATACCAGTAGAGAGACCAAAGAAGAAATCCAGACAAGAGAGAAAGTGCCAAAGAAGGAATCAGCAAGAACAGCAGCAACCACAGGAACAAAATTGACAGAGCCATTCATAACATTTGAAACTTGAGCTGCGTCAAAACTATTCATTCCAAATTCCTCAATTAGGTACACTGTCAGGTTGTTCATCCACCCTGCTGCTGCTATGTTCAACCCCGCCGTTGTTGCTACAATTGTTGATAACATAATAACTTAAGCTTTTAGACGAGACAGTTAGACAATTCAACAGTAACATATTCAGTTGAGCTCAATATATATAAAGTCACATATAAGGGCAGCCCGGTGCACTAAACTCCCGCTATTCCCTGGCACAAGGATTAAATATACGCAACTCTATTCTGCATTTCTGCATGATACTGTTTTCACGACTTGAGCCAGTGACTTACTGGTCACATGTCAACAGTTTTACCAGTCACTTATATACATAATATTGTAAGATTTGAGAAAGAGTACCTATTGTAAAAGGGAAAGCGATCCACCCTCCTCGTTTTCCAGAGGCAGAACTCGTCAATTGTGCCTCTCCATCTATCACCGACACTGAACTTTCCATCACTAAGCTCTCCTCTCTAGTCTTTTCCAGTATATAGGAAACTGATGATTTCTAATAAATGCTATTGTTTTCATTTTATAGCATTCTAAAATAAAAGCTTGAGAGCTTTGTTTTTCTTCACGATCTTCCCTCTTTAATAAATAAATTATTTTTAACATAAAAGTAGAGGTAGATTGACTAACCTGATCTCTTTTTATTTATTTTTTTGGGCAAAATAATTTGGTATTATTTCTTTTCATTAGTTCACTTACTCTTCCTTTATAAATATAAATAAAAAGGTGGGATACTAGCCGTTGGAGAAACTTGCTTTGAAGTTATCTTTCCCTGCAGTAGTTACCTTATCCATCTTCTACCTGACCCAACTTACTTTCAATAGATTTTGCTTAACTTCCATTAATTGTATGTCCGTAAGGGTGTTCGCCTGTCGGTACAATACGATACGGTATTTAGATATTTCAATTCGGTATTTTGGTTATTCGGTTTTTTCAAATGATATGCTAATACTATACCTAATTAAATTTGATATGATTTGATTTTTCTCCTTTAGATTTCGGTTTATTCGGTCTGACAATCTCGATTTGTTCGACTCAAATGTTAACTAATACATAAGGCCATAAATTATAATATTCTTAAGTAAGGTACTCACAAATACAAAAATAAAAATATTACTAATATAGTGGGCGGAAAAGATGAAAACTAAAAATGCTAAATTTATACGGGAAAGGTTGATACGTAAGTAGGCAATCAAAAAAAAGTGAGGAAAAAAAGAATAGTGGGGGGAAATGAGGTAAAGGTTAAAAAAAAACTATAAAAATAACGGAAAGTAAAATTTAGAACGTTAATATTTATGTTACAATCAATAATATGTTTATTCTGTAATTTAGTATACATTTCGGTACGGTATCAGTATTTCGGTATTTTATTTTTAAATACCGAATACTATACCTAATACTAATTTTTTATAAAAACTTAAACTAAATACTATACCAAATACCAAATTATCAATACGAAGTACCAAAATTTTTTATTTCGTTACTGTAATTCGGTATTTATCAAATTATGCATACCCATCCTCGATTCCACGACTTTCCGTAATCTATTCAAATTTCCTTAATTGCTTAATCTTCCCTTATTACTGGAGGATTGTTGCAGATTACATCCCAATATCTTTATATTCAAGTTTTCCACATAATCACCATTTTCTCATGCAGTACCTCAATGCAAGTTATTTCACATTCATACAAGGTACGGGAAAGGGTCACACTTCAAGGGGTGCGATGTAGATAATGTACCTTAATGCAAGCATTAATGATTGCTACCATCAGTGGCGGAGTCACATTCAATCGATGGGTGGCAATCGACACCCATTCGTCAGAAACACTACTAAAAATCCGGGAAAAAGCGATCAAAGATAGTCGCTAAACAGTGAAAAAGCGACCAAAATGAGTGCAACAAGGCTTGGTCGCTATTTTGTTGGTCCCTTTACATTAGAGACTAATGTTGGTCTCTAATGTAAAGGGACCAAATATTCCGGGTATAAATATAGCGACCAACTTGGGTCGCTTTAATATTTTAATAATATAAATTTAGCGACCAAAGTTGGTCTCTATAGTTAAATTACGTTTTATTTATTTATTATTATTCAAAATATAGCGACCAACTTTGGTCTGTAAACCAAATATTATATTTTTAAATCGGGAATATAACGACCAAAGTTGGTCACTTTTTTTAAATTTTTAAATTTTTTTTAAACATAAGCGACCACAATTGGTCGTTAATATATAGAATTTAACTTTTTTTATACATAAGCGACCAAAATTGGTTGCTAATTTTCAGAATTTTTATTTTTTTAAACAGAATAGTGACTAAGGTTGGTCGCTTTTCAAGAAATCTGGGTTAATTAGCGACCAACCTTGGTCGCTATTTCCCAGAAAAAAATTATAAATAGAAAAGCGGCCAACTGGGTATAATTTTGGCAGAAACTGCTTGTTTTGGAAGCTACACCACCTGCCAGCATACCAAATTTCCTATTACAAGCAACAACAACAACAATTAAACCAACAACAACAACAATAACATAACAACAACATTAAAACCAACAAAGTATAAAATTCAATTGAATTAACACATTAAACTAACAAAACTAAGTTAACACTTCTTACAAGCCCATTCGAAAACCGGTTCTATTGTCTAGTTCAAAGTATATAAAATTACTCAAGGACTGTTTCATTCAACATCATTATCATCACCGTCTGATATATCTTCATTATCAAGACGGTAATGAGAAGGGTCATTTTGTGGAGGACGAGAAAAACGATCACGAGGAGGACGGGAGAAACTAGAACGGGGAGGACGGAAGGAACGCTCACGTTCAAGTTGAGCCTCTGGCGATGACTCGCGAGACCGGGGAATCGGAAAAGCTCCAGAAGCTAGGAGATATTTGAGCTGAGCTTGCATGCCATGGTACTGAGCTTGCATGCCAACGTACTGAGCATCTCTAAGCTTTTCTCTTTCCTTGGCAGCTTCTAGTTCGGATGTGAGCTTTGTCACAGTTTCCCACACGGAGAGGCTTTCCCCACGAAGTTGCTCGCCTTACGAGGAAGTCCCTATTCCTTGCATTCCACAGTGATAGCGATGTAAATTCTTAGTAGGAAGCCCATATACCTTCCCTATTTTGCACCGCCAGCAGCCTCCATCCATATTCTTTCAGCATCCTCGTCCGAAAGTTGGATTGCCTCGCCCGACTCATTAGGTGGCTGACTGCGTATGAATTCCTCCATGTCAGTTGTGACGCGATCCTATAAGAAAAATTACATTGAATTAGTATTTCAAAATTTATATAAGTGTAAATAAAAATACTTAATAAAAAGTGAAAACTTACATGTACAGTCGAGGCTCAGCCCATGACCCACCTTTCTTGATCCGTCTCTTTCTTCTTCTTGACAATATGAGTCTCCTTGAATAACTCATCTTGCTTCATTGGATGCCCCAACTTCTTTTCCTGAAAACTCATAAATTGTAGTTAATAAACAGAATAGATATACTTTGAAAATTAAAATAAAGTAATCAATTACGTACCAATCTTCTTTTTATTGTCTCTTGGTTGATTGCACCTCCAGTGTGCAAGGAGCCTCCCTTCTCGGATGCGCGAGATTTCTTTCCTTTTTCGCTCTTCTGTAAGAATCTGTAAGAAGGTTGCGGTAAGCCATTGCCTTTGCAATTCCTCCCATAAATGTTGAAGCAACCAGTCAGGCTTCTTGTTGAACTGTCTAGCTTTGGAGAAACTATGCGACAACCGCTTCCGAGCTTTGAGATTAAAAATTTTGCAGCCACTTTCGTGCTATAGCGATGTTCCCATACACACTTTCTTTGTATTTCAAAAGTTAAATATTATATGGAAATATCATAAATATAAATAATTATACTGCTTAAAAGAATATTTATACCTTAAATTCATTGAAAATTTGCTCCTTCAACGTGAATGAGAATTCACTCCAACTCGTATAGGGGGCATCATAAAGCTTTCTTGTGGCTTTGGTGATTATCCTTGTAGTAATATGACTTAGGATGAACCTGCAATTTAACAAAAATGGAGAACACATTAATATCTTAGTACAAACTGTACAAAACAATAAGCGTAAAAATAACAAATTACTCTTACCCATCACCCTCAGGGACTATGGTGATCCTGCCATACTGATCATAATGCACCTCCTCGTCATCATCAGCATCATCGTCCGAAACTTGTACATTAGAGGCATGTGTGGAAGGTGTAGGGGGGTCAGAGATACTATCTCGTATGCGAAGGCCTGAAATAGATGGAGTCCTTGATGAAGATGGTTGTGATCCCTGTGACTGTGACATAGTTGGATCGACCGCAAGTGGTTGTGACACTTATAGCTGTGACCCCCGTGGTTGTGACACGGATGGATGTGATCCATGTGGTCGTGAGGCAGCTGGACTGGATGACGGACGTACAGTCCTATGTCCCTGTGATGAAAGACCCGGTGTCTGTACAAATACGTAGGGCTAGTGATGTTGTGTCACCTCATAATAGCCATCAGGTGGAGGATAAGACATAGGCGCAGGCATCGACATCTCTGAAGAGGGTGGAAAAGATGGAGGATTATCTTGTACCCTCCTCTTTCCTTTACTAGCCTTTTCTCGACCCCGAGAACTAGTAGGGTCATCGTTACCTCGACCCTTGCCTGTCATCTGCATAATATAATACATATTTAGATTGAAACATGTAAGAAATTAGCTATAAAATGAGAGTTATTAAAGAAACCAAATTTTTAAAGCTCATCAACGTATTGTTCCTCGTCCGAGAATTCTTCTTCCTCACTAGTTTAAGCTTCATCAGTTGATTCTACTTCCTCATTTTCTATAATTGTTACTTCATCTATATCAACTTCTTCCAACATGTGTGCAGGATGTTCCAAATCATTTTCTAAACGTTCGTCCACTATTTGGTGAAGACTGGAGATATCGTTTTGATAAGAAACATCTAACACATTCTCGACTTCCACCCTACCTACATGCTTAGTTTTAATTACAACCCACCAATCGGACTTATGCCGCTGCAATGGATAAGGAGCATAATACACTTGCCTAACATTATGTGAATTATGAATGGATCATAGAGATCATACTCCCTCGTATGATTAACCTCAATTATGTTGTATTGGTTGTGTACTCTTATTTCTCTTGTTGGATGTGGGTCAAACCACATGCATCTAAAGAGTATCAATTTCTTATATGGTCAACCTGCATATTCTAGTTCAATTATTTCTTTGAGCACACCATAATAATCAATATCTCCAACTTGATTGCCATAACCTCCTTGAACCCACACCCCGTTGTTGTTGCTATTTTTATTTTTAGAGCAATCCTATGTATGAAACTTATAACCGTTCACAACATACTTGGACATTGTTGTGACCTGAAGCCCAGGTCCCCAAGATATATCTTTCAAAAATTGATTT
>ML315046.1:0-71817 GCA_005239505.1 Nicotiana paniculata
CTCCAAAGTGTCCACCATATGGTGAAGCATGGCAAGCCTGCAAAATAGAAGGTTGATCTTTCTTGTGGATACACCTCTGGATCATGTTATCAACACATATCTTAAAAAGCAGGGGTTCATCCCAATAATAAGATCGACAATCACGGAAGAACTTTTTCTTTTGAATTGAGGAGAGATCATAAGGCACAATACCGCTTTCCAAGTATTTAGCAATATTAGCATATCATGGCGCCTCCTCCATTGTCACATCAAGTAATTGTTCATCTGGGAATGTCTCTGTGATATCTTCAACCTCCATTCTCTTTTCTGCTCCTTCTAACCTTGAGAGGTGGTCTGCCACTTGATTATCCGTCCCTTTTCTGTCACATATTTCTATATCGAATTCTTGTAGAAAAAGAACCCAGCGTGGCTTTGAGTCCTTCTTTGATATCAAGTACCTAATTGCTACATGTCAGTATAAACAATAACTTTTGAGACAATTAAGTACGACCTGAATTTTTTGAAGGAAAACACTACATCGAGCATTTCCTTTTCCGTGACAGTGTAATTAAGCTGTGCACCACTGAGTGTCCTGCTTGCATAGTAGATCAGGTGCATCATCTTATCCTTGCGTTGCCCTAAGACTGCTCCTATAGCATAATCACTAACGTCGCACATGAGATCGAATGGTTGCTCCCAGTTGGGTGAAACAATGATGGGTGCAGTCACCAATTTCTTCTTCAGCTCCTCAAAGTCCAACCTGCAAGAATCAGAAAACACAAAGGGCTGGTCTTTTTCAAGTAGCTTACATAAGGGGTTAGCAATCTTGGAAAAATCCTTAATGAACTGCCTATAGAACCCGGCGTGCCCAAGGAAACTTCTCACTGCCTTTACTGACGTGGGTGATGAGAGCTTCTCCATAACATCAACCTTGGCATGGTCGACTTCAATTCCATTTTTGGACACTCGATGCCCCAAAACCATTCCTTCTTGTACCATAAAGTGGCACTTCTCCCAATTCAGCACCAAATTTGTCTCCACACATATTTTAAACACTCTTCTTAGGTTGTGAAGACAATCTTCTAATGAATCCCCTACCACAGAGAAATCATCCATAAACACCTCCATAATGTCCTCAACTATGTCAGTGAAATGGCTAACATGCATAGTTAGAATGTAGCCGGTGCATTGCAAAGTCCAAAGGGAATTCTCCGAAAAGCAAAGATGCTATACGGACAAGTGAAGGACATTTTCTCTCTATCTTCTGAGGCTATTGAGATCTGGTTATACCCCGAATATCTGTCCAAGAAACAGACGTGGGATCTCCTAGCTAACCTGTCCAACATCTGGTCAATGAAAGGTAAGGGGAAATGGTCCTTCTGGGTGGCTGTGTTCAATTTTCGATAGTCCATGCAAATCCGCCACCCCGTGATTGTACGATTTGAGATCAAATCATTCTTCCCATTTTGTATGACTGTCATTCCTTCCTTTTTCGGCACACATTGGACATGACTGACCCAATTGCTGTCAGAGATGGGGAAGATGATACCCGCATCCAGCCACTTGATCACTTCCTTCTTTACTAATTCTTTCATATTCGAGTTCAGCCGTCGTTGATGTTCTCTGGAAGGTTTGTTCCCCTCTTCCAGAAGAATCTTGTGCATGCAGAAGGCTGGGCTGATATCCTTTATATCTTCCATGGTCCAACCAATGGCAGTCTTACACTCTTGCAATACCTACAATAATTTCTCTACCTGCACAACTAGAAAACCAGATGATATAATAATAGGCAAAGTAGAATTGGGGCCCAAGAAAGCGTACTTGAGGTGGGCTGGAAGCGGTTTCAAGTCCAACTGTGGTGGTTCCTCTATTGATGGTTTTGCAGGTGGTGTCGCTCTCTCTCTTCTAAACGTAGGGGATCGAACTGATTCTTGAATCCTTGACCTTCGAGATCCATGACCCACTCTACCAACCTTTCACCGTCCATCTCTTCCAAGTTCGTCAAGCAGGCTCCCAATGGATCCTTGACATTAAGGGTGTCATCATCTTTTTGCAGTATCACATCCACGGCCTCCACTAGTGAGCAGTTTGCAAATTCACTGGGTCTCCTCATAGATTATTGAACGTTGAATATTATTTCTTCATTGTTCAACATCATTTTCAGTTCTCGAGTCTCACAATCAATCAATGCTCTCCCAGTGGCTAAGAATGGCCTTACTTGAAAGCGGGTATCTCCTCATCTACCTGACAGTCAAGAATAACAAAGTTTGCAGGGGATAAAAATTTCCCCACTTGCACAAGCGCATCATCAAGAATTTCTGTCGTTCTTTTGACCGTGCGATCAACCATTTGCAGCAACATCGAGGTTGGCCTAGCTCTGCCAATGCCCAGTTTTGTATAGATTGCCAAGGGCATCAAGTTTATGCTGGCTCCCTTTTCACACAATGCTTTAGCAAAAGCATAACTCCCAATAGTACATGGGATAGTGAAGCTACCTGGATCATACACCTTTTGGGCCATGGGTCTTGTCACTACCGCGCTGCAGGTCTGTGTCAGAGTTACAATGGTCAAGTCCTGGAAGTCAAATTTTTGCGACATCAGGTCCTTCATCATTTTTACATACCCTGGCATTTCCCTCAAAGCATCCATCAGTGGGATATCCAATTGAATCTGGCGAAGCATTTCCATGAATTTGGAGCGGTGGGAAAGCAAGGGCGTAGCAGGAAGAAGAAGTATGAAAGCAACAAGTCTTTCCTCCTCTGATGAGGCTTAGGGAATGGTGCAGGAATCACTCTTTGTCCACTGCTCAATGTCTTTTCTTTGTTGAAAGCTTCTGACACAAGAGGTGCCACCTGTTCTGAGACTTGTTCACCTTCTTTTGCCTTACCCTTGTCAACCTGTGCCTGTTCAACTATCACCTCGGTGAGCTCTGTTGATTCCTCTGCCTTTAATGTAACTGGAGTGACTGGCATAGTCTCTCTTCTAGGTTGATCAAGTTCTTTCTCTCTGTCTAAATCTCTTCCATTCCTAAGACTCACTGCCATTAGCTGATTTGGGTTTTGCTCCTTTGGGTTAATATTTGTAGTTGCTGGAAATGTTCCTTGGGGACAATTGTTTAAGGCCATGGACAGCTGTCCCAGTTGAGTCTCAATGCCTTTGATTGCTGAGTCATGTGCTGCTAACTTTTCTTGCATCTTACTATTTGTTCCAATGAGTTATTGCAGCATGCCCCTGATTTCTACAATGTTGCCGTCATGCTGTTGATGAGGTGGTTGGTATGCTAACTGTTGCTGGTGCTTCTATTGATAGCCCTGTTTCCTTTGATACGACACAAATTGGCCTTGTGGTCGTGCACCTCCAGGTTGTGGCATGTTAGGTCTGTACTGTTGATTTGGTGCTGGCCCCCAGTGTTGCCCTCCTTGCCTCTGACCCCCGAAGTTATTGACATAATTCATGTCTTATCTGAAACCCTGGTTGCCATTCTCTCCACTCCACGAGCACACATAAGATTGATTTATGCAAGGGTGCACAATCCCCCATTTGTTGTATCAACAATGTGCACTTGCTTTGTACCTATCTCATCGATATTCTTTGTCAATATGCTCATCTGAGTCATGAGCGTGGCTATGTTCTCTGCATGGGAATTGTTTGGGTCAAGAGCAACATAATGCACTATTGGTGTCAGTGTCGTACCTCTAGTCATCCAGCTTGTATATTGGGACATCTTATCGAGAAGAATCTTGCACTCTGTGAATGTCATGCTCAGAAATGCATCCCCAGCTGAAGCATCTACATTGGCTTTCAAACTATCTGCCAAACCCATGTAGAATCTTTGTCTAAGCATTTGGTCTGGAATGCCATGGTGTGGGCACTTCACGAGGCATCCCTTTTAACCTCTCCCAGGTTTCTTGCAAGGTTTCAATAGATTTTTGCCTGTACTGTAATATCTCATCAATCTTCCTTGCAGTCTTGTTGGGAGGATAAAACTTGTTTAGGAACTGCTTGACTAATTCCTCCCAAGTGGCAATGGAATTTATTGGGAGCGAATTCAGCCAAGTTTGAGCCTCTCCAGTCACAGAGAATGGAAGCAGTAATAGCTTGATGGCTTTCGGAGTCAAATTCGGCTTTCTTTGGGTCACACATATTGACAGGAAGTTTTTGAGATGTTGTTGTGGATCTTCAATGTGTGACCCAGAGAACAGTCCCTTATTCTGCAACAGATGCAACATGTTGTTGTGATCTGGAATGTCTCCACTTGTATCTGGGGTACAACAATGGCGGTGGACAGGTTGTCAGCAGTTGGTTGTGCCCAATCATAAAGAGCAGCTTCTGGCACAAGAGGTGACACCTCTCCATTGTTTGGGTCAACCCGATTATTCCGATTGTTTCCATCGACATCATCCACATTGTCCATTTCAATTTCGAGTTGATGTTTTTGTTGTAACTGTTTGTTCTTTTTGTTGGTTCAGTTTAAGGCCCTTAATGTTTTCTCGGGGTCTGAGAGTCGTTCGAAAAGTTCACCCGTCCTCGAAGAGCTTCTAGGCATACACCCGAGTCACAAGAGAGTTCAAACGTGAGAATTTCAATGGAAAAGTATTTAACACCGTAGAAAATTGATCTAAACTAAAAATCCTAGCAATTCTTCTAAGTTGTAATAAATAACACTGTTAGTTCCCCGGAAACGATGCCAAAATTTTGTCACGCCCTACTATGCCTTATAAAAAGGACAAAGCGGTCGCTGAAATATAATCCGGTTCAAGTCCGGAGTCGAATCCCACAGGGAACTAACCTATTGACTACAACTTTTAGTAATGCTGACGACAAGCTCAGACAACTTATGGGTGCAAGATTTTTATGAAATAACAGTAAAATTTATTTAGATAATGTAAAATGACAATAAAACTAGAAATAATCAAGAATAAAGTTGAATTCAATGGTAAAAGGATCTAGGGCTATTGATTTCCCCAATTGCCGGATTAATTCTTAACTCTTTAGCTATAATCTCGCCGTAATACTCTATGAGGACTATGAGTTCCGGGCTATCGTAATTATCTCTCGATCAATTACGATAATTTACTAGAAGCATTCTTTCGAACTACTATTATCTAACAATTTATGCAACTAAGAATTATCCCACCAAAGCTTTGTTATTTCTAAACCCACTTTTAAATTCAAGTAATTAATCTCTTCAATTACCCGAAAGTGATGTTGTTCAACAACAATCTAACCAAGTGTTCTTTCTCAAGCAACACAAAGCAACTAGACACAGTTAATCAAGGGCCCTTTCAGTTAACCACAATACAAAACGTAGTTGAACAATCATAGAACAAACATGGTTCGATTATATCAAAATAGAGTTAAAACTTCATCCAACAATTTGTTCCATCAACCCTAGATTAAAGATTTAGCTATTCATACTAATATAAAACATAGTAATAATACGATTCATGATTCACAATAATGAATAGAAAGAAGAAGAAAGAAACTCTAAAGAATTGCTTGATCTCCTCTCACTTGTTCTTGCCTCCAATTATGTCTAAAACAAGCCTAATCTGACTTCTGGGAGAGTTTGGGATCTTATAGGTTTAGGTTAATTGCTAAAGAATTTACACAAAATCCCTTGCAGTTTATCGCTTTTAAAAACCCGTCCGCGATCGCGAACTCAACCGCGGACTCAGCCGCAGATGTGCACTGCTTCATTGTTTTCCCCCGCGTTCCAGCGTGCCCAGGTCCGCGGTCACGGACCTACCTATTGCATTTTTCCTTGTTTTCCTCGCTCTTTTTCATCCAGGCTATCATTCGATTGGCCTTGTATGTTCATAATTGACTTCAAAACACTCTTTATCTCCCTCCTAGCTCGGAGTGGCTCCTACAAAGAATAAATTTCTCCATTAAAACATTTTGTTATTTTTTAGCATTTAAACATCAATAAAGTGCGGTTAAATTAGAGTATAAATAGCGTCAACAATGCATAATATAGGCTACTATCAACTGGTAATTTGTCACGACCCGATTTAACCTCCAAAAGGTATCGTGACAGCACCTGGTCTTTACGACTAGGTAAGACTACTATTAAGGGAAAAATTGAAGTAAAACACAAGAAATAAAGGAAATAAGGCCATGATTAAATAACATACTGGCTGCTCGGCTCATACCAAAATGCTTTCCCAATGACCCGGAATGTCACAAGTACTCACAAGCTTCTAACAACTACTGTATCTCTAAACAAGTCTGGAAAATACATAGGAACAACTCTAAGTGATAGAATAGAAGGGGACTAGGAGGATTCTGCGGACGCGGCAGAAAATACCTTGCAGTCTCCTAGAATCAGCAGCAACAACTAACCATGAGGTTGATAGCTCGTATCTGGATTTGCACACGAAAAGATGTACAAGAAAGGGCATGAGTAAACCACATTTTGGTACCCAGTAATTGCCAAGCCTAACCCCAGTCAAGTAGTGACGAGGTCAGGTTAAGGCTCTACTGGATTTCTATATAAATCGATTTAAACAAAGTACAAAAGATAATTAATGTCTACAGTAAGCAGTTTAAGAAAATAATCTAAAGTTTTATAGTAAAGAGAGTCCTCGGCTCAACAAAATGTATCGAAAGGTGGAATCTTCCGGGATCCCGTCCCGTAGTTCCAAATGATTATGCAGTATAGGGGGATCTCCCGGAATACGTCCGTAGTCACAAAATAAATATGCAGTATAGGGGGATCTCCCGGAATACGTCCCTAGTCCCAATTTAAATATACAGTACATGGAGATCTCCCAGAATGCGTCCGTAGTCCCAATTTAAATGTGCGATGCAGGATGAATGCCACGAATACCATCAATATATACAGTTAATCTAATCACAGATAAGGAAAACAATAACCTAACTAAGCATGGCTCACAGAGTATCAAGTAGACAATTAGACATGTAGGGCATGCCTTTCTAATCTAAACTAAACAGTATAACACGTTAAAGCAATGTAATAAGAGAAATACAATTATATGAATTTTCGAAGGAAAAATGGGATTTTTGAAATAATGGTCTGTGTACGTACTCGTCACCTCAAGAACACGGCACCCACATAACAATAATTGTCAAAACAACCTAAGGTGAAGTCCCCAACACAGAGTTAGGCAAGCCACTTACCTCGACTGCTCAATCAACTCGAAATCACGTTCTTTCCATGAGTATCAAACTCCGAATGGCTCGAATCTATTCAAATAAATTACATAATGTAAATATCACTACAAGCAACTAGTTCGACTAATCAATTCGAAGCTAAAGCGCGAAAATAGGAAAATTGCCCAAAAAGTCCCCCGGGCCCACGTCTCAAATTCGGGTAAAAATCACAAATTCCGAACACCCATTCGCTCACGAGTCTAACCATACCAAATTTACTCAAATCCGATACCAACATCTCGACCAAAACCCCAAAATTTGGCCTAGGAACTTTTCCCAAATTTTCACCCCAAATTTCGATTTTAAATGATAAAATTAAGCATAGATTAGCGGGAATTAATCACAACAGAGTAAGAATCACTTACCCGAAACACCCAAGTGAAAAACCCTCCAAGAATCTCCTAATCCCGAGCTCTCAACTTCAAATTATGAAAAATGACTTAACCCTCATTTTTGGGTGTTTTAAAATCTGCCCAGATGTGCCTTAATTGCGATCGCAGAAGGCCAAACGCGATCGCAAAGAACAAAAATATGCGCCTCAAAATTTATACTACGCGAACGCGTGCATACCCTACGCGAACCCGATGCACTAACCCCTCTGACTTACACGAGCGCGACTGAGCTCACGCGACCGCGAAGAGTAAAAGCTCAACTTCACTGCTGCCTCACTCCTTTTAGGCGAAGGCGGCCTAGCTTACGCGAATGCGATGACCAAGCTGCTTACACTAGGGGATCACGATCCATTCTATGCGATCGCAATGCATTAATCTGACTGTCCTCCAACTTACTCTACGCGATCGCGTACTCCCTCACGCGATCGCAATGAAGAAAATCTGGTTGCACTCATACCAGCAAAACAACAATCACCACAAGTCCAAAAATGACCCGATGAGCATCCGTAACATACCCGAGGCCCCCGGGACCCCAAGCAAATCTACCAACCAGTCATCTAACATCATTCAGACTTAGTTGAGCCTTCAAACCACATCACATAACACCAAAAACATGAATTACACATGAATTCAAGCCTAAGAACTTAACATATTTCCAAAATCCACAACTGATGCTGAAACACGTCAAAACTAGTCCGGATGACCTCAAATTTGACACACAGGTTAGAAATGACACTACAGACCTACGACCACTTACGGAGTTCCATTCCGAGCCCGATATCAAAATTTCACCTATCTGCTGAAATTGCTGAATTTCTAACTTTCGCTAATTCAAGCCTAAATCTACCACATACCTCGAAAACACACTCTAGATGCGCTCCTAACCCCAAAATCACTCAACGAAGCTAACTGAGTTGACGGGTTTTCATTTCGGATCCGTCTTCACACAGTTCCGACTACGGTCCGATTTTTAAGGCTTAAACTCATAATTAGGGACTATGTGTCCCAAAACTCTCTGAATTCCACAACTAGACACTTCGGCAAGTCCTAATAACAGAAGCGAACGTGGGGAAAACAGTTATTAGGGGTTCGGGGCTCAAAAAAACAAAACGACTGGCTGGATCGTTACATTCTCCCTCTCTTAAAACAATCGTTCATCCTCGAACGAGTATAAAGACATACCTGGAGCTGAGAAAAGGTGAGGGTACTGGCTGCGCATAACTTGCTTGGTCTCCAAGTCGCCTCCTTGACTGGCTGACCCCTCCACTGGACTTTTACAGATGCAATATTCTTCAACCTAAGCTTTCTGACATGCCTATCCAAGATGGCTACTGGCTCCTCAACATAAGATAGGTCCTTGTCCAACCGGACTGAGCTGAAATCTAATACATGAGTCGGATCCCCGTGATACTTCCAGAGCATAGAAACATGGAATACCGGATGAACTCCTGCTAGACTGGGAGGCAAGACAAGCTCATAAGCAACCTCCCTAATATGTCGCAATATCTCAAAAGGACCAATGAACATCGAACTCAAGTTACCCTTCTTCCCGTACCTCATGATGCCCTTCATAGACGATAGCCGAAGCAACACTCGATCACTAGTCATAAATGCCAAATCACGAACCTTCCGGTCCACGTAACTCTTCTGTCTGGACTGGGATGTGCGAAGTCTCTCCTGAATCACCTTCACCTTATCCATGGCATCTTGGACCAAAGCTGTACCCAACAATCGGGCCTCGCCTGGCTCAAACCATCCTACTAGGGACCGACACCGCCTACTGTACAAAGCCTCACACGGTGCCATTTGAATGCTGGACTGGTAGATGTTATTATAAGCAAACTCTGCAAGTGGCAAGTATTGGTCCCATGACCCTCCGAACTCCATCACATAGGCACGGAGCATATCCTCAAGAATCTGAATCGTGCTCTCGGACTGCCCGTCCGTCTGAGGATGAAAGGCTATGCTCAACTCCACCCTGGTACCCAACTCCTGCTGAACGGCTCTCCAGAATCGTGATGTGAACTCTATACCTCTGTTTGAAATGATAGATACTGGAATACCGTGAAGGTGGACAATCTCCCTGATATAAATCTCAGCCAACCTCTCTGAGGAGTAGGTAGTCAACACTTGAATGAAATGGGCCGACTTGGTCAGCCGATCCACGATCACCCAAATAGCATCAAACTTTCTCAAAGTATGAGGAAGTCCAACCACAAAGTCCATGGTTATCTGCTCCCACTTCCACTCTGGGAGCTCAATCTGCTGAAGTAATCCTTCTGGTCTCTGATATTCATATTTGACTTGTTGACAGTTGAGACACCTGGCCACAAATCCAACTATATCCTTTTTCATCCTTCTCCACCAATAGTGCTGTCTCAGGTCCTCGTACATCTTCGCGACACCCGGATGAATGGAGTACCGCGAGATATGGGCCTCTTCCAGAATCAACTCCCGAAGCCTGTCCACACTATGCACAGTGATGCGAACCTGCATCCTCATCCCACCATCATTACCTATAGTCACATCCCTGGCATCACCTCATCAGACCCTATCCTAAAGAACCAGAAGGTAGGGATCATCATACTGACGCTCTCTGATGCGGTCATGAAGAGAAGACCGAGCAACCACACAAGCTAAAACCCGACGAGGCCCTGAAAGATCCAATTCTCACGAACTGATTGGCTAAGGCCTGCACATCCAAGGCTAAAGGCCTCTTAACTGCCGGAAGATATGCCAAACTCCGCAAGCTCTCCTCCTGGCGACTCAAGGCGTCGGCCACCACATTGGCCTTCCCCGGGTGATATAATATAGTGATGTCATAGTCCTTGAGTATCTCCAACCACCTACGCTGTCACAAAGTAAGGTCCTTCTGCCTGAACAAGTGCTGTAAACTCCGGTGATCCGTGAAAATCCCACAGGGTACACCGTACAAATAATGACGCCAGATCTTCAGGGCGTGAACAATATCTGTGAACTCGAGATCATGAACCAGATAGTTCTTCTCATGCATCTTCAACTGTCTGGAAGCGTAGGCAATCACCCTACCGTCCTGCATCAATACCGCTCCAAGGCCAATCCTCGAGGCATCACAATAGACTGTATAGGACCCTGAACCTGTAGGCAATACCAATACTGGGGTTGTAGTATGGGTTATCTTGACCTTCTGAAAGCTCTCCTCACACTCCTCAGTCCACCTCAACGGAGCACCTTCTGGGTCAGCCTGGTCATATGTGCTGCAATGGATGAAAATCCCTCTACAAAGCGGCGATAATACCCTGCCAAACCAAGGAAACTGCGGATCTCAGTAGCTGATGACGGTCTAGGCCAACTCTGCACCACCTCCACCTTCTTCGGATCTACCTTAATCCCATCACACGACACTACGTGGCCCAATAATGCCACTGAATCAAGCCAGAACTCACACTTAGAAAACATTGCGTACAATCTCTTCTCCCTCAAAGTCTGAAGCATGGTCCTCAAGTGCTTATCATGATCTTCCTAAGATCGGGAATATACTAGGATGTCGTAAATAAACACAATGACGAAAGAATCAAGATAAGGCCAGAACACACTGTGCATCAAATGCATAAAGGCTGCTGGGGCATTGGCCAGCCTAAAAGACATGACAAGAAACTCATAATGACCATATCTGGTCCTGAAAGAAGTTTTCAGGATGTCCGAACCCCAAATCTTCAACTGATAATAGACAAAACACAAGTCAATCTTGGAAAATACCCTGGCACCCTGTAACTAGTCAAATAAATCATCAATGCGAGGCAAAGGATACATGTTCTTCACTGTAACCTTGTTCAAGTAACTATCCTTTTTGTTAACAAACAATACCGGAGCACCCCAAGGTGATACACTAGGCTTGATGAAACCCTTATCAAGCAAATCTTGTAACTACTCCTTCAACTCCTTCAATTCAGGAAGAGCCATACGGTAGGGAGGGATAGAAATGGGCTGAGTGTCCGACAACAAATAAATGCCGAAATCAATATCTCTATCGGGCGGCATACCCGGAAGATCAGCTGGAAAAACATCGGGGAAGTCCCTCACCAATGGGACTGGCTCTACTGTAGGGGTATCAAAACTGACATCTCTCACATAGGCCAAATACGCATCACACCCCTTCTCAACCATTCGCTGAGCCTTAAGAAAGAAATGACCCTTCAAGGAGTGTACTCTATGGTACCTCTCTATTCTAATCTCGGTAAACCTGGCATAGCCAGCGTCACGGTTTTAGCATGACAATCAAGAATAGCATAATGCGGCGACAACCAGTCCATGCCCAAGATAACATCAAAATCTACCATAATGAGTAATAACAAGTCAGCTCTGGTCTCAAAACCACTAATAACAATCAAACACGACCGATATACGCGGTCCACAATGAGAGAATCTCCCACGGGAGTAGAAACATAAATAGGGGAACTCAAAGAATCCCGAGATATCCCCAAATGTACAGAAAAATAAGAAGACACGTATGAATACGTAGATCTTGGGTCAAATAATATTGATGCATCCCTATGACAAACAGGGACGATGCCTGTGATGATTGAATCTGAAGCGACAACCTCTGAACGGGCTGGAAGGGCATAGTACCTGGCCTGGCCTCCCCCTCTAAGGAGACCTCAACCTCCCTGACCTCCACCTCGAGTTGGCTGAGGAGGTGGAGTGGCAAATGGCGATGGAAGAATAGCCAGAGGTCCCGGTGGAGCACGCGAAGGCTGATAAGTCTATGAAGATGCACCCCTTATAGCTCTGGGGCAATCTATAACCATGTGACGAGTGTCACCACACTCAAAACAACCCCTCGGAGGATGCTGCAGTTGATACTGAATACGAGATGGCCTGCTGGACTGGCTGGTAATAGCACCTCGAGCAGGCGGCATGCTGGACACTAGTGGTGCATAATAGGGCTCCTGAGGTCTAGGAGGAGCTAGAATACCGCTGGCTGCAGGAAGAGCCGAATGAACAGGGCGACTTATAAAACCCCTACCATGGTGTGCTGCTGGTGCACGAGCTACCGAATAATGACCAGTCTCTCGAGACCTCTTGGCCTCTCTATCCTCTCTGTCCCAGGAAAACATGCGCTCCACTCTCCTGGCAATACTCACTTCCTGTTGATATGTAATATCCACCTCTAAATCCCTGTTCATACTAGTCTGAATACTCGGATGGAGTCCTTCAATGAAGCGACGGACCCTCTCTCTGACTGTATCAACTAGAGCCGGTGCATGCCGAGCTAACTCATTGAACAAACTGCATACTCCGACACAGTCATAGTACCCTGGCGCAGCTGCTCAATCCCTGAGGCTATGAGGAACATACTCTCACAGAAACATCTCATAAAATTAAGTCCAAGTGAGTGAAGCTGCCTCATCCGGACTACTCAGCTCATAGGTACGCCACTATTGATATGTCGCTCCCCTCAGATAGAAAGCGGTGAAAGAAACCCCACTAGTCTCCACAATGCCCATAGTGCGGAGAATACGATGACATTCCTCAAGAAAACCTAGAGCGTCATCTGAAGCTAGTCCGCTGAAAGTAGGCGGGTGGTACTTCTTGTACCTCTCAAGTTTGATCTGCTCTGCCTCATAAGCAACTACCCCGACCTCATGCTGAACTGGAACCACTGGGGGCATAAGAATGTACTTTGGGGCCTGATCAACCTGACCCCTCTACTCAGGAGTGCGGGCTGTGGGAGTTTGTGCCCCTCCCCCAGCCTGAGATGTGGCTGGGGCTATCGGAAGTATCCCAGCCTGAGTCAGAATGCTGAACATGCTCATGAACTGAGCCAAAGTCTCCTGGAAGGCTGGAGCAGCAATAGGGACCTCCTGTGCCGGCCCCCAGCCGGAGCTTCTGTGGGCTCCTCTATCGCCGCTCTCCCAGGTGCTCGGGCTACACCGCGTGCTCCTCCCCTACCCCTCCCCTGCCTTTGGAAGCTCTGACTAGGGGCTCGGGTGCCTGATCATTGGTCCTCCCGGTACGAGTCCTCACCATCTGTGAGAAAGAATAAAATAGAGTTTTAAAATTTTTGATGTCAATAAATCGCACGACAAGGAAACCAAAGAATATGATTGTTCTTAATAGTTACATAGCCTCCCGAAGATATATACGGACGTCTCCGCACCGATCCGCGAGACTCTAATAAATCGGCTTGTGACTTGCGACTCCTATGAACCTAGACGCTCTGATACCAACTTGTCACAATACAATTTACCCTCCGAAAGGTATCGTGACGGTACCTAGTCTCTACGACTAGGTAAGTCTACTATTAAGGGAAACATTGACGTAAAACACAAGAAATAAAGGAAATAAGGCAATGATATAAATAACATACTGGCCGCTCGGGTCATACAAAAATGCTTTCCCAATAACCCAGAATGTCACAAGTAGTCACAAGCTTCTAACAATTACTGTAGCTCTAAACAAGTCTGGAAAATACATAGGAACAACTCTAAACGATAGAATAGAAGGGGACTCGGAGGATTCTGCGGACACGGCAGAAAAGACCTTGCAGTCTCCTAGAATCAGCAGCAACAACTAACCATGAGGCTGATAGCTCGTATCTGGGTTTGCACACGAAAGGATGTGCAGGAAAGGGCATGAGTACACCACATTTGGTACCTAGTAAATTCCAAGCCTAAACCCAGTCAAGTAGTGATGAGGTCAGGTTAAGGATCTACTGGATTTCTATATAAATAAATTTAAACACAGTACAAAAGATAATTAATGTTTATAGTAAGCAGTTTAAGAAAATAATCTAAATTTTTATAGTAAAGAGAGTCCTCGGCTCAACAAAATGTATCGCAAGGTGGAATCTCCCGGTAAACCGTCCCGTAGTTCCAAATGATTATGCAGTACATGGGGATCTCCCGGAATACATCCGTATTCCCAAAATAAATATGCAGTACAGGGGGATATCTCGGAATACGTCCGTAGTCCCAATTTACATATGCAGTACAAGGGGATCTCTCGGAATGTGTCCGTAGTCCCAATTTAAATATGCGATGCAGGATGAATGCCAGGAATACCATCAACATATATAGTTCATCTAATCACAGATAAGGAAAACAGTCTCCTAACTAAGCATGGCTCACAGAGTATCAAGTAGACAATTAGACACGTAAGCATGCATTTCTAATCTAAACTAAATAGTTTAACACGTTAAAGCAATGTAATAGGAGAAAGACAATTTTATAAATTTTCGAAGGAAAAATGGGATTTTTGCAATAATGGCCCACGTACGTACTCGTCACCTCACGTACACGTCACCCACATAACAATAAAAGTTAAAACAACCTAAGGGGAAGTCCCTAACACAGAGTGAGTCAAGCCACTTACCTCGACTGCTCAATCAACTCGAAATAACGTTCTTGCCACGAGTGTCCAACTCTGAATGGCCCGAATCTATTCAAATAAATTACATTATGTAAATATCACTACAAGCAACTAGTTCGACTAATCAATTCGAAGATAATGCACGAAATAAGGAAAATTGCCCAACAAGTCCCCCGGGCCCACATCTCAAATTCGGGAAAAAATCACAAATTCCGAACACCCATTTAATCACGAGTCTAACCATACCAAATTTACTCAAATCCGATACCAACATCTCGACCAAAACCCCAAAATTCGGTGTAGGAACTTTCCCCAAATTTTCACCCCAAATTTCGAATTTAAATGATAAAATTAAGCATAGATTAGAGGGAATTAATCACAACCGAGTAGGAATCACTTACCCAAAACACCGAAGTGAAAATCGCTCCAAGAATCGCCTAATCCCGAGTTCTCAACTTCAAATTGTGAAAAATGACTTAACCCTCATTTTTGGGTGTTTTAAAATCTTCCTAGATGTGCCTTAATCGTGATCGCGGAAGGCCAAATGCGATCGCGAAAAACAAAAATATGCGCCTCAAAATTTATACTATGTGAACGCGTGCATACCCTACGCGAATGCAATGCACTAACCCCTCAGACCTACACGAACGCGACTGAGCTCACGCGACCGCGAAGAGTAAAATCTCAACTCCACTTCTGCCTCACTGCTTTTAGGCGAAGGCGGTCTAGCCCACGCGAACGCGATGACCAAGCTGCCTACACTTAGCGATCGCGTTCCATTCTATGCGATTACAATGCATTAATCTGATTGGCCTACAACTTGCTCTACGCGATTGCGTACTCCATCCCCCGATCAAAATGAAGAAAATCTGGCTGCACTCACACCAACAAAACAACAATCACCACAAGTCCAAAAATGACCCGATGAGCATCCAAAACACACTCGAGGCCCCCGGGACCCCAACCAAACGTATCAACCAGTCATCTAACATCATTCATACTTAGTCGAGCCTTCAAACTACATCACATAACACCAAAAACACGAATTACACATGAATCCAAACCTAAGAACTTAACATATTTCCAAAATCCACAACCGATGCCGAAACACGTCAAACTAGTCCGAATGACCTCAAATTTGACACCCAGGTCACAAATGACACTACGGATCTACATCCACTTACGGAGTTCCATTCCGAGCCCGATATCAAAATTTCACCTATTGGCCAAAATCGTTGAATTTTTAACTTTCGCCAATTCAAGCCTAAATCTACCACAGACCTCGAAAACACACTCCGGACGCGCTTCTAACCCCAAAATCACTCAATGGAGCTAACAAAGTTGACGAATTTCCATTCCAGATCCGTTTTCACACAGTTACGACTACGGTCTGATTTCTAAGGCTTAAACTCATAATTAAGGATTATGTGTCCCGAATATCTCCGAATTCCATAACTAGACACTCCGACAAGTTTCAATAACAGAAACAAACGTGGGGAAAGCAACTATTAGGGGTTCAGGTCTAAAACACTCAAAACGACCGGCCGAGTCATTACATAATTTAAATGATATCAATTGATCATGATAATATATGTATGAGATTCATTAAAAATGGTTTAGGGTCTAAGAAGATCCCTAAGGCTAAGTCAAGTTGAAAATTATATGATGGGATAAAGTTTCAAGTGAGTTTGCACAAGATCTAACTTCAAACGAGCATAACTCTCGATATATGAATATTTATATGGTTTGTAACCCATCAAATTATAGCTCTTTGAGTCTAGTTCCAATGCATCAAACCGTTCGTCAGTTGGAGATTCAAGAAGAAGTTATGACCTTTTTACTAAATGGTGATAAAACAGCTACGTGAGTCTTGCGTAGCCTACGAACCATTGTGTAGGCAAAATCAACATGGAAGTGAAGGGGAGGGTTAAGCTTCGTAGCCAATCTGCGTAGGCTACGCAGCCAACCTATGCAACTCATTTTCTATTAAACAGGGGAGGTTCGGGGAGAGAGAAAAAGATAACATTTTTAGGCTAAGTTTTGGATTCTAGAGAGAAGGTGGAGCATCCTCAACCCAAATGCACATCAAAGTTGAGTTTTATGATATTTTTATAATGGACTAACACTAGTTAATGGTAGTATTAACATCTATATTGATTGAAATTCATAGAAATTTCTCTAATCTTCAAGAATCATTCAAAAGGGTTCAAGTTAGGGTTTGATCTACAAGAGGTATATTCTCCACCCTACACTTAAATACAACAATGGATTAACTATTTGAAATGTATTGTGAAGTAGAAAGTACCAATTGGTTGAAGAATTATGCTAGTCCTTGAAATGGGTATTGTGAGTTAGGGTTCTTGAATATAGAAGAAGATGAATAGTGAATTTTTGAATCTTGTTAGGATGGTTGGTGATTCTAGTGCTTCAATAGCTTAATAATGATTAATTATTGAATCATGTAACCTAGATTGGGGCTTAAAGGCCCAGTATGAAATCTATAAAGGATAAAAAGGGATATGTACGGGCGAATTGGGCTTGTTGAAGACTTTAATTGAAGATTTGAGGGCCGAGTTTGATTTGGGGATTCGAGGGACCAAATGAGGTCGGATTTTGATAAATTTGGTATGGTTGGACTCGTGAGTGAACGGGCTTTCTAGTTTTGTAATTTTTGTTAGATTTCGAGACGTGGGACTGGGGGCCGAATTTGAGCGGATTTCAAGATTTTGGTATAATTTGATTTTTTTCTTGTGGAATTCATTCCATTAGCGTATATTGATGATAATATACTGATTGTGAATAGATTCGAAGCATGTGGAGGCTGAGTCGAGAGGCAAGAGCATCGCGTGGTAGAGAATTGACCTGTTTGACCTGTTTGACTTAAATTATATGATACTATGTGTTTTAGAAAGAATTTCCTATAAATTGGGCTGGATGCCATATTTGGGCTTTGTGCCAGAGCTGTTTGGACCCTTAGGGGCCTTTTCTGATTATCCTCTCAATGTTTTGATTTAAGATCTATACTTAGTCATGCTATGTTTACTGATTTCATAACTCAGTCTTTATTACCCCATTTTGATGCATGTAAAACGTTATTTTTGGCTGAGCACCCTGTTTTTACTGATAGCCCGAGTTGCTTGAGAGGTTTATGACTGAGTGAGGCCGAGGGGTGTGTTTTTGTGAGTATATTTATGGGATCGGGCTGCACACCGCAGCATGTTGTTACCAATTCATGATTTTGTAAGGCCGAGGGCATGATTGATTTATGCCACGCGGTGGCTTGTTATAGTGCTTGGGTTGTAGGAGCCCCTCTGGAGTCTGTACACCCCCAGTGAGCGCGAGTAACCTGAGTGAGTGATATGATGTTTTGCCCGAGGGGCTGTTTACGAGTGATTGTGAGGTATGGCCGAGAGGCTGCATATGAGTGATAGTGATGTTTGCCCGAGGGGCTGTTCTTGATTCATGTTTTCCCGAGGGGCTGCTTATGATTATGTTGCCCGAGGGGTTGTACACGAGTGAGTTTTTCCCGAGGGGCTTATTATGTTTTTATCAGTTTTTTAACTCATTATTTTATCACTTCGTTTGAAAACTATTGAAAGATGTTTTAAATGGTTTTACTGAAACTGGGTTTAAATGAGCTAAGTTGATTCAAAACCCTGATTTTAAAAGCATGTTGTGTTCTACTGAGATTTCATGATATGAACTGTATATGTTTTATTGCTCGTCACTATTGCTCAGTATTTATTTACTTTTATTTCTTACTGAGTTGGTGTACTCACATTACTCCCTGCACCTTGTGTGCAGATCCAGGGGTTGCTGGATGTACTAGTAAGTGTTGATTTCATCTGTCGTAGATCTGTTTGAGTTAACAAGGTAGTTGCATGGCGATCGCAGCCTTGCTCTTCTCCCTCCTATCTTCCTATAGATGTTATTAGTTGGTTTCCATACTGTATTGGTCTTAGTATTATCGGACAGTTCTTAGTAGATGCTCATGACTAGTGACAACCCGATGTCAGGTTTTTTTTTCCGCACTGTTTTTTTGATTTAAACACTTTATGAAGGTTTATTGTTAAATAGCTTTAATTTAATTTTAAGAATGAAAATATTGATTGGTTTTGGTAATGTGTTGACTTGCCTAGTACTACGACAGGCGCCATCACGAAAGGGTAGTTTGGGTCGTGACATAATCCAAGCGCTTGCACTTTGTTCTTGAATCTTTGTCTTGATCTTTTAATCCTTAGAACACTTGAATGCTTGTAGCTTTTAGAGAAATCTGCAGCGTTTGATCCACGAGCTCCCTCTTGCTTTTTGTTAAAACTTCTGGTGTATTTTCTGAGTTATGAAGACCCCTATTTATAGTTGTGAGAGGGAAGAGTTATGATAAGAACAATGGGGGTAGTGGCCCCTCCCCGGTCTGGAACATTAGATGTACGCGTCCTCACCATCTATGAGAGAATAGAAGAATGAGATTTAATAAACCATCGACCGCACGATATAATAAAAATAAGGAGAGGTTTCCTAAAACCCTATAGCCCCCTGAAGATAAATACAGATGTCTCCGTACGGATCCACAAGACTCTACTGGGTTTGCCCGTGACTCGTGAGATCTACGTGAACCTAGAGCTCTGATACCATGTTGTCACGATCCAAAATCCTAACTCAGGTCATGATGGCGCCCAACATCGGGGTCAGGCAAGCCAACAATTTATTTACTAGTGAAATTCCTTATTTGATAAAACATCCCCACACTTGCCAAATTTTAAGCTTAAAACGTTTAAATGGAAACGGATAAATTAGCCAACTTAAATAAATGTCGTCACAAGGATCATGAACCAATATACAGTTCCAAAAAAATAAATAAAGTCTACTATGTGTGTGCCAGGAACTAGTGTCACAAGTCTACAGGCGAACTAATAGAATATACAAAAGATGAAATAAACTGTTCTACTGTCTGAAAGAAGTAGACCGAAATAAACAAAAGGTAACTCCGTAGTGATGCTGAGAATTGCCAAGGGAAGCAACTCACCGTGAAGTCAGGTCCAGAATATACTCTCAGGGTCAAGCTCCGGTCTGGTAACCAGATGCACCAACCTCAGAACCTGTACAATTAAGTACAGAAGTGTAACATGAGTACATAAACAGATATGTACCCAGTGAGTATCCCGCCTAACCTCGAAGAAGTAGTGTCGAGAGGTCGATGTGATACTTACTAGGGTCAGACAATATGAAATGAATACAGGCTAATCAATAATAGCAGTAATGAACAGTAATAAGGAAATGAGCATTAGATAACATTCTCTAGTACCCTCACGTCATCCCTTTCCATGGCATACAAGCTGCTTAACCTTCTCTCTTTCATAAAATCAACAGTTAAAATTACAGGGCTTCTCATAAATTACCAAACATATAACAGGCTGTGAACGTACGGCTGATACGATGTGAAAAGTAAATGTGCACTGCCGAGGGTCTAACGACCCGAACCATAGATGTATCTATCTGCCCCCCTCGCGAATCGAACATGCGAAACGGTTAATATAAAACTAGTACTACCCCGCTCGCGAATCATTCATGCGACTCGGGTTAATATAATACTAGGGCTAACCCGCTCGCGAATCGTTCATGCGACTCGGGTTCCCGTATAAATACACGATTAGCAGGAAATTCCAGATAATTCAGCATGGAACATACTAACAGGATGAGAATTTTAATAATGTCAACTTCAAAGCATAACTTCTTAGGCCTTCACATGTGATATTCGAGGATATTAGACTACTTAGACCATATGCAAGATAAAAAATGTAACACATAAAGCATGATTCTGAGTCCTAAACTACCCGGCAAGGCATAATAGTAGCTACGCACGAGCTCTCGTCACTTCGTGCATGAGTAGCCCCCGAAAATAAGGACAAACAACCATTTATAATCACCTATGGGGACAATTCCCTCTTACAAGGTTAGAAAGGAGACTCACCTCGCGTCGAACCTACTCCCCGGGTCAAGAATGCGCCCGAAACCCCAAACTCGTCTCCCAAGGACTAGAAACTAATCAAATATTATACAAATATATCAATTTACACTCAAAAGTATGGAATTCTCCTATTTAATTAATTATTTCAACTTTCTTTGAAGAATCCCAAAATACACCCCAGGCCCACATGCTCGGATTCCGGAAATTTTCGAAGGAATCAATTACCTGTAACCTAAGGATCATTAATATATGGTTTTTGTATGATTTCATGGATAATTAACAGGTAATTCCCTAAATTTTCATAAAGCAATGTGTTACTACTCAAATCCTTGATTTTTCACTAATTAGGTAGTTAATTCGACTAGGAATTCATGCATTAACTAACTTTAGGGTAGAATTCACTTACCTTTCAGTAGCTAGGTCGTGGAGCTCTTTTCCAAGCTCTCAAGGTCGTCTATGGTGGAAGAAAATGGAGTGAAAATGGGATAATCTCGTATTTTAAAAGACCACACTGCCTATAGGGTTTCCGCACCTGCGGCTCGAGGACCGCACTTGCAGTCCCGCGCCTGTGAGAAAAGACTCGCACCTGCGGAAGAGGGGCAAGGGGCCTGGGCTCGCACCTGCGGCTCCGCTCCTGCGGATATTATCCGCACCTGCGAGAAATGGGCAGCCTCACCTGAAGCTGCACCTATGAGGCAAGGACCGCAGGAGCGGTCTCGCACATGCGACTGGGCAACCGCACCTGCGGTCACACCAGATCAGGTGCACCAGCAACTGCTTCAGCTAGTTTTTGGCCTCGTTTGGTGCCCGGGAGGCACCTGGGCCCACCCGAGCCCCCGTCCAAATATACCAACAAGTCCCAAATCATAATACAGACTCGCTCGAGCCTTCGGAACACCCAAAACAACGCTAAAACCCAAAATCACACCTCAAAACCCCTAGAATCAAACTTAGGAACCTTAAGTTCTTGAATTTGCTAACAATGCGCCGAATCGACCTATACTACTCGAAATGACACCAAATTTTGCAAGCAAGTCATAAATGACATAACGGATCTATTCCCGATCTCGGAATTCCGTTTGGACCTCGATAACACAAAAACACGTCCCAAACCACAATATGAACTTAAGGAAACTCTTATTTCAATATTGGGCGCCGAAACGCTCCCGGGTCATCCAAAATCCATTCCGAACATACGCCCAAGTCCTAAATCATCATACGAAGCTACCGGAACCGTCGAAACTTGATTCCGAGGTTGTTTACTCAAAATGTTGACCGAAGTCAAACTTGGCGCTAAAGGCCAACCTTAAGGAACCAAGTGTTCCTATATCACTCTAAACACTTCCGAATCCCGAACCACCTGTCCCCACAAGTCATAAATCATAATAAGCCGCTATGGGAAGTTTAATTTAGGGGAACGGGGTCCGATAATTCAAAATGACCGGTCGGGTCGTTACATTCTCCACCTCTTAAACAAACGTTCGTCCTCGAACGGGTCTAGAATCATACCTGAAGTGTTGAATAAGTGCGGATATCTGCTCTGCATGTCCTCCTCGGACTCCCAGGTTGCCTCCTCGGCTGGTTGGACCCTCCACTGGACCTTCACAACAGAAACTCTCTTGGATCTCAATTGGCGATCTTGCCTATCAATAATATCAACTAGATCCTCCTCGTAGCACAACCTCTCATCCAACTGAATAGTGCCGAAATCAACCACGTGGGAGGAGTCGGCATGGTACCTCTGGAGCATGGATACGTGAAAGACCGAATGAACTCCTGACAAACTGGGAGGTAAATCTAGCTCATAAGCAACCTCCCCAACTCGCCTTAACACATCGAAGGGACCTATAAACCTTGGGCTCAGCTTGCCCTTCTTCCCGAACCTCATAATACCCTTTATCGGGGAAACTTTCAACATGACCTTATCTCCCTCCATAAATGATACATCACGCGCTTTTCGACCCGTGTAACTCTTCTGTCTGGACTGTGCTGTGTGGAGCCTTTCCTGAATCAACTTCACTTTCTACAAAGCATCCTTCACTAGGTCGGTGCCATATAACTTGGCCTCGCCAGGCTCAAACCACCCGATAGGAGAACGACACCGCCAACCATACAAAGCCTCAAATGGTGCCATCTCAATGCTGGACTGATAACTATTATTGTAAGCAAACTCGGCCATAGGAAAGAACTGGTCCCACTGACCTCCGAAGTCAATCACACACACCCTGATCATGTCCTCCAATATCTGAACTGTACGCTCCGAGTGACCATCAGTCTGAGGGTGAAATGCTGTGCTGAAATCTATCTGGGTACCCATTTCACTATGAAATTCTCTCCAGAAGTGCGAGGTGAACTGAGGACCTGGATCTGATATGATGGACACCGGCACACCGTGCAACCGGACTATATCCTGAATGTAGATTTGGGCCAACCTCTCAGAAGTATATGTAGTAGCCACTAGAATGAAATGTGCCGATTTGGTCAATCTATCCACAATGACCCAAACCGCGTCAACCTTCCGCAAAGTCTGAGGTAACCCAACCACGAAGTCCATAGTGATGCGCTCCCACTTCCACTCGGGAATGGGCATCTGCTGAAGTAGGCCTCCTGGCCTCTAGTGCTCATACTTAACCTACTAGCAATTAAGACACCTAGCCACATACTCCAAAATGTCCTTCTTCATCCGCCTCCACCAGAAATGCTGCTTCAAATCACGATACATATTCGTAGAACCAGGATGAATAGAGTACCGTGAACTGTGGGCCTCCTCTAGAATCCTCCCTCTCAGGACATCGACATTAGGAACACATAAACGACCCTGAAGTCTTAGAACACCATCCTCGCCAATAATAACCTCCTTGGCACTACCATGAACCACTGTCTCCCGTAGCTCTGCCAAGTACGAATCATCAAACTGCACCTTAATCTCTCCCAATAACGAAGACTGAACAACCACGTGTGCTAAAACTCGGCGAGGCTCTGAAAGGTATAACCTCACCAGGAGATTAGCCTAGGACTGAATGTCCACGGCTAGAGATCTCTCCTCCACTGCAATATAAGCCAAGCTACCCATACTCTCTGCCTTCCTGCTCAAGGCATCTGCTACCACATTTTCCTTGCCCGGATAATAAAGAATGGTGATATCATAATCCTTCAACAACTCAAGACATCTACGCTACCTCAAATTAAGATCCCTCTACTTAAAAAAGTGCTGCAAGCTGCGGTGGTCTGTATAAACCTCACAGAACACCCCATACAAGTAATGCCTCCAAATCTTAAGGGCATGAACAATCGCCGCCAACTCCAAATTGTGCACAGGATAATTCTTCTCGTGAACCTTCAGCTGGCGCGAAGAATAAGCAATAAATCTACCCTCCTGAATCAACACACACCCTAAGCCAGCGCGTGAAGCGTCACAACACACGGTATACATCCCTGAATCGGAAGACAATACCAAAACTGGTGCTGAGTTCAATGCTGTATTGATCTTCTGAAAGCTCGCCTCACACTCGTCAGACCATTGGAACAGGGCATTCTTCTGAGTCAATCTAGTCAGTGGGGCTGCAATGGATGAAAAGCCCTCCACAAATCGCCAGTAGTAGCCTGCTAGACCCAAGAAACTCCTGATCTCTGTAGCTGAAGTAGGACGTGGCCAACTCTGAAATGCCTTAATCTTCTTAGAATCAAACTCGATACCCTCTCCAGATACCACATGTCCCAAGAATGCCGCGGAATCCAACCAAAAATCACACTTGGAGAACTTAGCATATAGCTTCTGTTCTCGCAAAGTCTGGAACACCACTCTCAAATGCTGCTCGTGCTCCCACAGGCTACGTGAGTAAATCAAAATGTCATCAATGAAGACAATGACAAAAGAATCAATGTACGACCTGAACACCCTGTTCATCAAGTCCATAAATGCTGCTGGGGCATTAGTCAAGCCAAAGGACATCACCAGAAATTCATAATGGCCATATCTCGTACGAAAACTAGTCTTCAGAACATCTGAGGCCTGAATCCTCAACTGATGATATCCCGATCTCAAGTCAATCTTAGAAAATACCCGAGCACCCTGCAACTGGTCAAACAAATCATTGATGCGCGACAAAGGATACTTGTTCTTAATGGTGACCTTGTTCAACTAGCGGTAATCAGTACCCATACACATGGACCCATCCTTCTTCTTCACGAACAGAACTGGAGCACCCCACGGTGATACACTCGGTCTAATGAACCTCTTAGAAAACAACTCCTCAAGATTCTCCTTCAAATCCTTCAACTCTTTCGGAGCCATACGGTACGGTGGAATAGATATAGGCTGGGTGCCTAGAGCTAAATCAATGCAGAAATCAATATCACGATCCGGAGGCATGCCCGAAAGGTCTGAAGGAAATACATCAGCAAACTCTTGAACAACTGGCACTGAATCAATCATCCGAGACTCGATGGTGGTGTCCCGCACATAAGCAAGATACACCAGACAACCTTTCTCGACCATGTGTCGAGCCTTCAGGAATGAAACAACCTGGCTAGCTGCACTAACTGAAGAACCTCTCCACTCCAGCCTAGGCGACTCGGGCATGGCTAAAGTAACTGTCTTGGCATGGAAATCTAGCACGACATGATAAGGAGATAGCCAATCCATGCCTAGAATAAACTCAAAATCAACCATGTCGATCAATAGAAGGTATGCTCGGGTCTCGAACCCACAGAAGGTGACCACACAAGACCGATAGATCCGGTCTACCACCACAGAATTGCCCACAGGAGTGGACACATATATAGGAGAAGTCAAGGACTCACGAGGAACATCCAGAAAATGAGCAAATAAGGCTGAAACATAGGAATAGGTGGATCCTGGATCAAATAACACCGATGCCTCTCTACCACATACTAAAATAATACCTGTGATCACGATGTCTGAGGCCACTGCATCTGATCTGGCCGAAATAACATAGAATCTAGCTGGAGCACCGGAAGACTGAGCTCCGCCAGAGTGAACAAGAGCTGATTGACCTCCCCCTGATTGGCCTCCACCTCTAGGCCGACCCCTGCCAAACTGTCCTCCACCTCTAGGTGTCCTAACTGCTGGTGCTGGACTCATAGGCTGATAACCCTGCTGCACTGCCTTGCCCCGAAACCTGGGACAAGTCTTCCTGAAATGGCCGGAATTCCCGCACTCATAACATCTCCCCGGAGGCATGACCTGCTGCCCTAAAGAAGAACCCTGGATAACTGAGGGACGGTGAGAACCGTCTGGTATAGCACTGAAGTAAGGTCTCACCGGAGCACCACGAGGAGGTGGTGGTGGGGGTGCTGAATATGGGGGCATGCTATGCTGACCCCTACCAAACTGACCTCTGCCCCTAGCTGGGGCACCTCTGAGATCCTCGGAATATCTGGCTCTCTTATCCTGCTGTGCTTGCTCCCTGATCCTCGACCGATAACCCTCGATCCTACGAGTAATATCCACTACCAGCTGATAAGGAGTCCCCATCTCCACCTCTCGGGCCATGTTGTCCCTAATGCCTGGATGCAACCCAGCTACAAATCCCTACACTCTCTCAGCATCGGTAGGTAGTATCATGAGTGCATGGCGAGACAACTCTGAAAATCTAGCCTCATAATCTGTCATTGACATCTTTCCCTGCTCAAGCTGCTCAAACTGATACCGTAGCTCTTCCCTCTCAAAGGGTGGGATATATATGTCTAGAAACATCTGAGTGAACTGCTCCCAAGTGATAGGAGGAGAATCTGCTGGCCTGCTGAGAATATAGGACTGCCACCACCTGCGAGCTCTGCCCTCTAACTGGAAGGTAGTGAAGTCCACTCCATGGGACTCTAATATCCTCATATTGTGCAGCCTATCCCTGCACCTGTCAACAAAATCCTGGGCATCCTCGCCTCGCTCAATCCCGAAGACTGGAGGGTGCAATCGAGTACATCTATCCAATAACTTCTGCGAATCGCCATCCACAACTGGTCTGGGCTCAGGTGCTGCTGCTTCAGGCTGAACTCCACCCATGGGCAGTGTACCCGGGGTATGATGTAATGTTGCTGCCTGAGCTGCAGCCTGGGCGGTAGGAGTCTGTACTCCCCCTCCCGCCTGAGATGTGGCAGAATCTGCTGGAAATAAACCAGCTTGGGACATCGTGTCAATAAACCGCATCATACGGCACATGATCTCTTGGAAGCCTGGCGCCGTCATAAAGTCCACTGGAGCAGGATCTACTGGGGGCACCTTACCCTGCTCCTCTATAGTAGGATCCTCTGGTGGTGGTGTAACTAAAATAGCTCTGGGATGCCCTTGTACCCTACCTCGGGCCGGTGCCCTCCCCCGGCCTGTGCCACGGCCTCAGATAATGGGGGTAGCGGCCCCTCTCAGGTCTGGAACATCAGATGTACGTGTCCTCACCATCTGTGAGAGAACAGAAGAATGAGATTTAGTAAACCATCGACTGCACGATAGAATGAGAATAAGGAGAGGTTTCCTAACACCCTATAGCCCCCTGAAGATAAGTGCAGACTTCTCCGTACGGATCCGCAAGACTCTACTGGGTTTGCCCATGACTCTTGAGACCTACATGAACCTAGAGCTCTGATACCATGTTGTCACGACCCAAAATCCTAGCTCAAATCGTGATGGCTCCCAACATCGGGGTCAAGAAAGCCAACAGTTTATTTACTAGTGAAATGCCCTTATTTGATAAAACATCCCCACACTTACCAAATTTTAAGCTTAAAACGTTTAAGTGGAAACGGATAAATTAGCCAACTTAAATCAATGTAGCCACAAGGATCATGAACCAATATATACAGTTCCAAAACAAATATAAAGTCTACTATGTGTGTGCCCGGAACTAGTGTCACAAGTCTACAGGCGAACTAGTTAAATATACAAAAGATGAAATAAACTGTTCTACTGTCTGAAAGAAGTAGACAGAAATAAACAAAAGGTAACTCCATAGTGCTGCTGAGAATCACCAAGGGAAGCAGCTCACCGTGAAGTCAGGTCCAGAATATACTCTCAGGGTCAAGCTTCGGTCTGGTGACCAGATGCACCAGCCTCAGAACCTGTACAATTAAGTACAGAAGCGTAGCATGAGTACATAAACAGATATGTACCCAGTGAGTATCCCGCCTAACCTCGAAGAAGTAGTGACAAGAGGTTGACGTGATACTTAGTAGGGTCAGACAATATGAAATGAATACAGGCTAATCAGTAATAACAATAATGAACAGTAATAAGGAAATGAGCATCAGATAACATTCTCTAGTACCCTCACGCCATCCCTTTCCATGGCATACAATCTTCTTAACCTTCTCTCTTTCATAAAATCAACAGTTACAATTATAAGGCTTCTCATAAATTACCAAACATATAACAGGCTATGAACGTACGGCTGATACGACGTGAAAAGTATATGTGCATTGTCGAGGGTCGAACGACCCGAACCATAGATGCATCTATCTGCCCCGCTCGCGAATCGAACATGCGACACGGTTAATATAAAACTAGGACTACCCCTCTCGCAAATCATTCATACGACTCGGGTTAATATAATACTAGGGCTACCCCGCTCGCGAATCATTCATGCGACTCAGGTTCCCGTATAAATACATGATTAGTAGGAAATTTCAGATAATTTAGCAGGGAACATACTAAGAGGATGAGAATTTTAATAATGCCAACTTCAAAGAATAACTTCTTATGCCTTCACATGTGAGATTTGAGGATATTAGACTACTTAGATCATATGCAAGATCACAGATATAACACATAAAGCATGCTTGTGAATCCTAAACTACCCGACAAGGCATAATAGTAGCTATGCACGGGCTCTCGTCATTTCGTGCATGCGTAGCCCCCGCAAATAAGGACAAACAACCATTTATAATCACCTATGGGGACAATTCCCTCTTACAAGGTTAGAAAGGAGACTCACCTCGCGTCGAACTTACTCCCCGGGTCAAGAATGCTCCCGAAACTCCGAACTCGTCTCCCAAGGACTCGAAACTAATCAAATGTTATAAAAATATATCAATTTATACTCAAAAGTATGGAATTATCCTATTTACTTAGTTATTTCAACTTTCTTTGAAGAATCCCAAAATACACCCCCGAGCCCACATGCTCGGATTCCGGAGATTTTCGAAGGAATCAATTACCCGTAACCTAAGGATCATTAATATATGGTTTTGTATGATTTCATGGCTAATTAAAGGGTAATTCCCTAAATTTTCATAAAGCCCTAGGTTACTACTCAAATCCTTGATTTTTCACTAATTAGGTAGTTAATTCGACTAGGAATTCATGCATTAACTAACTTTAGGGTAGAATTTAATTACCTTTCAGTAGCTAGGTCGTGGGGCTCTTTTCCAAGATCTCAAGGTCGTCTATGGTGGAAGAAAATGGAGTGAAAATAGGATAATCCCGTATTTTAAAAGACCACACTGCCTACAGGGTTTCTGCACCTGCGACTCGAGGATCGCACCTGCGAGAAAAGACTCGCACCTGCGGAAGAGGGGCAAGGGGCATGGGCTCGCACTTGCGGAGAGGAGCTCGCACCTGCGGCTCCGCTTCTGCGAATATTATCCGCACTTGCGAGAAATGGTCAGCCTCACCTGAAGCCACACCTGCGAGGCAAGGACCGCAGGAGTGGTCTTGCACCAACGACTGGGCAACCGCACCTGCAGTAACACCAGATCAAGTGCACCAGCAACTGCTTTAGGTGGTTTTTGGCCTCGTTTGGTGCCCGAGAGGCACCTGGGCCCACCCGAGCCCCCATCCAAATATACCAACAAGTCCCAAATCATAATACGGACTCAGTCGAGCCTTCAGAACACCCAAAACAATGCTAAAACCAAAATCACACCTTAAAACCCCTAGAATCAAACTTAGGAACCTTAAGTTCTTGAATTTGCTAACAATGCGCCGAATCGACCTATACTACTCGAAATGACACCAAATTTTGCAAGCAAGTCATAAATGTCATAACGGATCTATTCCCGATCTCGGAATTCTGTTTGGACCTCGATAACACAAAATACGTCCCCAAACCACAATATGAACTTAAGGAAACTCTTATTTCGATATTGGGCGCCGAAATGCTCCCGGGTCATCCAAAACCCATTCCGAACATACGCCCAAGTCTGAAATCATCATACGAAGCTGTTGGAACCGTCGAAACTCGATTCCGAGGTTGTTTACTCAAAATGTTGACCGAAGTCAAACTTGTCCTTAAAGGCCAACCTTAAGGAACCAGGTGTTCCTATATCACTCTAAGCACTTATGAATCCCGGACCACCCGTCCCCGCAAGTCATAAATCACAATAAACCGCTATGGGAAGTTTCATTTAGGGTAACGGGGTCTGATAACGTAAAACAACTGGTCGGGTCGTTACATAAAAGTTGTATCCCTTTGATTCTAGTTTCCAGAAATTTAAACTATTCATCATTTGGGCATTTGATCAGAAAGTTGTGATCAATTGAATGAAGGATGGTGAAGCAGTTTTGCCAGAAATTTCTGATGCGTGGATTCAATTTTGGAAGCTTATATCTCGAAATATATAAAGAGTTATATGGTGTACAACCTATCAAATGAAATATCTTCGAGTCTAGTTTCTAACTCTTCAAGCCGTTCGTCATTTGGATATTTCTACAAGGATTTATGGACGTTTTAGTGAAAGGTATCCAACAGAGGAAAACTTGTAATGCAAGGTACAACTTGGACAGTGCAAGGTACAATTCGCTGAAGCACCTGTGCCTATATAAGGTAGTCACGGGCGACGACCATTTTTGGGGGGTTTCTTGAGCTAAGGATTGGTTCTTTCATGGTGGATTCGACCTTGGGGACTACTTAATAACATCCTATTAACACTATTATTAACATCATTCAATATTTGAATCCCTAAAAATCTTCCAAGTTGTTCAAAAACACCAAATTTCCCAAACATTGAATTTTTAAGGAAAAGCTTCAAGAAGGTAATACTAATGCTTCAAGCTAATTTTTTATGAGTCGGTGAGAGTAACTCTAATATTTGTTTCAAGTTTTTATGGTCGGATAATTGATTTCATAAACCATAGTTCATGGCATGAATAGTGTTCTTGAGAAAATGAGGGAAAGATAAATAGTGTTCTTAGAAATGAAATTAAAGGATGCAATGAACCTATGAAATCATTTTCTAGCTTAGTTGGAAGTGTTCAACTAAGTATAATTGAATGTTTTGGAAATGTTGGTTAAGGAAGACGATGAATATTAATTTGGTGGTGTTGGAGAATTAATGTAGTATCACTGATGGCTTCAAATGGGTATTAAATGATAAGAGTGGAGTTGAATGTGCTAGTAAGTGAAACTATTAGACGACTTGAGCTGGAGGTTTGTAGCCAAATTGTGAGCCATAAATGGATATTGATAAATATTTTTGATTCATATTTTGATTCTCTATACACTTTTACGGGGTAGGAGTAAGGTCTGCGTACACTACTCTCCCCAGACCGCACTAGTGGGATTTTATTGGGTATGTTTGATTTGAGTCATATTTTGATTGTAATTGGGATTGTAATTGTAGATATCAATTTGTTGGTGGCGTATTAGCCTTTTACGCAATGTTACGATGTCGGAGGAGGATTAAAAGTTTGTGAATGTTAATAAAGCAAAAGCGAGTTTTGGAGCGTTGGGCATCGGTCGAGTTGTTTGAAAGGCTTGGGAGCTGGCTATGGAACTTCGAAGCGAGGTAAGTCTCTTTTCTAACCTTGTAAGAGATAATTAACCCCATAGGTGAACTAAATTAATATGTTCCTCTATTTGTGGGGGATACGTACGCACGAGGTGACGTGAGTTCATACGTAGCTACTAGCTATGCCTGTGTCTGGGTAGTTTTAGGTTTACACCATGGCTTGTTGATATTGTTGTTGATTTATGTTTATTGTTTACCTTGAGAAGAAGAGAGATTGAGTTTGCTTAGAAATGTCTTGAAAAGAGTTGAAATTGAGGAATTTGAGATCTTAAAAGTTTTCATTTAAACTTGTCACGACCCCAAAACCAGGCCAGTCGTGATGGCGCCTATCATGGAACTAGGCCAGCCAAAACCCAAACTCAAATCATGATAAACTTCCAATTACATATTTACTATACCGATTACCCATAAAGGTTTCCTTTAAACATTTATAACACAGTTAAATCTATACTGAACAATAAATACAACCCCCGAGAATCCGGAGTCACTGGTCATGAGCATCTACATAAAATATACAACTCGACGAAAATAAATACTATAATAGTAAGCGGGAGAGGGAGCAGGACTGCGGACCTATGCAACTACCTTGCAAACCTCCGAGAATCTATGGAACAGATAGACAGCTCACCCTGCCCTAACACCTGAATCTGCACACAAGGTGCAGGAAGTAATGTGAGTACACCAACTCAGTAGTAATGAAAATAAATCAGGTCTGAGCAGCAAGAAACACATAAAATCAATGTCATCAATTCACAAGATGCACAACCTTTCTTTCCAACAGTATAACATAGATATATGAAATTATCATGCCTTAAAACCAACTTTAAAAAAATCCTTTGAAGAATGTATATTTTCAACAAATTCAAACCGGAAGATTTAGTATGAAAATGAAATGAATCATATAGAGGCCCCTCGGGCAAAACATACTTCATAAGCTCAGAGTGGAAGTAGTAAATCACAAGTAGCCCCTCGGGAAAAACATATTTTATATAGAGGCCCCTCGAACAAAACATATTTCATATAGAGGTCCCTCAGACAAAACATATTTCATAAGCTCAGAGTGAAAGTAGTAAAATCATTAGTAGCCCCTCGGGCAAAACATATATCATAATCAGCCCCTCGGGCATGCCTCACAGTCACTCATAATCAGCCCCTCGGGCATACCTCACCATCACTCGTAATCAGTCCCTCAGCACCTCACGGTCTCTCAGCACCTCACAGTCACTCATGCCTCCCAATCACTCGTCACTTGGCACTCGGCACTCTGTGCGCTCACTGGGGGTGTGTACAGACTCCGGTGGGGCTCCTTCAGCCCAAGCGCTAATATTACTCAGCACCTCACCATCACTCAGCACCTCACAATCAGGCCCTCAGCCTCACTTAGCAGAACCACTCAAAAGGCCCCTCAGGCAAATCAATATAACAGGGTACTCGACCCAAAACATCATTTTAAATCTCAAAGTGGTGTAAATCAGGTTGAGTTTCGAAAAAAACAGTATGCACAATGAGGCTGAGTGAAATCATCAACAAATAGTGAGGAAAACAGCAGTGAAAAGCCCCAAAGGGGTCTAAACAGATCGGCACGAGGCCCCAAACACGGCTTATAGCCCAAATATTTCACAAATCTTTAGAACATAATTTAACATAAGGTTTTGAGTTAAATATGCAACTCATTAGTTGCTGCGGAGAGGACCTAGTCCAATCCAAAAATCAGTACGCGCCACATACTCGTCATCCGACATGTGCGCCTTTCTAAAATCAGTGAGAAAATATGTAGTCCGGGGTTCCATACCCTCAGGACAAGATTTATAAGCATTACTTACCTCTACCGGGCCACAACACTAGTACGCTATGCTCATGCCCCTCAAATTGGCTCCCGATTCTCCAAATCTAGCCAAAATCAGTTCAACATCATTAATATATACTCAAGGAACACAACCCAATCGAAAATTATCAAATTATACAAGAATATCGAAATTAGGCCAAACCCGAGCCCCGGGCCCACGTCTCAGAATTTGATAAAACTTGCATCATTAAAATCCTCGTCCTCCCACGAATCTATACATACCAAGAACACTAAAATTGGACCACAATTGCCCACTAAAATTGCCAAAAGAAATTCCCAACTCCTTCCTCCCATTTTCCAAACTTTTCTTACTTTAGTTATTCAAATACAAGCCAAATCTGAATCTAAATAGCATAGAAATGATGTTAATAACCCAAGAACTTACCTTTCCTGAAGAATCACGAATCCCCTCTCCAATCTGCCTTCAAAGGAGCTCCTCTCGCATGCAAAAATGATGAAATGAAATGAATTTCACGGATGCCTCTTATACACTATTTCTGCCAACATTTCCGCACCTGTGGGCACTTGGTCGCACCTGCGGTCCTAGGTGCGCACCTGTGGAATCCCACTTAACGTACCAATTCCGCACCTGCGGCCAATCCTCCGCACCTGCGGCTTCGCAGGTGCGGCCAAAACTTCGCACCTGTGAAAATTCCCCTGCCTAGCCTTTTTTGCACCTGCGCATTGCCCATGGCACCTGCGACATTGCACCTGCGGCTACCCATCCGCAGGTGCAGCCAACACCATAAATCACACCAGCAGCTATTTCTGCAAATTCTCCAAGTTCAAAACCCCGCTAACCATCCGAAACCAATACCGAGCCCCTCTGGGCCCCAACCAAACATACCAACACACCCTATTCTGTATAGGTCCAATAGCACAATACTGTTGAAATTTCGAAATCCAAGTCCTGCCCCATAAACCTTAGAACCAAATTCCCACTTCTGAAATAATACAAAATTTCCATAACTATAGGCTGAACAAGTCTGAACATGCTGAATCAAGACATATACGTACCCTAGATGAAATCACATAATACACCGCATGACTCAAACACTCATAGCAATAACTCTTAACCACACTAACTACTCAGAACAACCCAATACCGGTACATAACCTCTTATCAAGAAATGCCTCGCTCTAACACTTCCATATACTGTCGATGATGAAAGAAGCACGTAGAATTAACAACCATTCGTCCGATCAGCCAGACAGGAAACTCCCCCTTCCCAAACAGGAATTATGGCAGATTTCTAAGCCGACTCCCGATATTTATCCTCCCAAATATGTTGTTGAAAATTCTGAAAATATTCACTCTAGGTCCAATGACCTCTTCTCATCCATCACGACCACCCTGATAACATGACACATCGATACAATTCGAAGCTAAAACCTGTGCAACTTGTGCACTTAACAACAACTTCCCAATGTAATCAAATTATATAAAATATCCACACGAGAGGAATATCCCGCCATTAACAATTACCATCACCATATCATACTAACAATCTGGCACACACCATAAAAATAAGAAATACATGTATCTAATACCAAAGGTCATACCCCTACATAACTCCGCTACACTGCGCGATCTCATCCAACGCTGGTCCACTCAAAATACTTCAAGACACCTTGCCCAATATCAAGAACCATTCGAATTCGACATCAAGTACTCAAAGTGAGTTTCCATAACCACGGGGGAAACCGGACGATACCATGCCATCCGAAATAGAAAGTATATAACCAACACGTCTCAATCCCGCAACACCCAATTACTTACCTTACTCAAATCTAGCTATGCCGCCCAATTAGAACCGCACGATATGTGCATATAACCAATAATCACCACTCCTCGCAACACCGAAGAGTAAATCATAGATCACTCTAGGACATGAATAAACTCAATCACAATCAAATGGTACATTTCTCAATAATAGAAACTCGGAGCCAACAATTCCGACCCAGTGCAGAACACACACCCATATTGGACTACCAGTGACCCTAAATTAAAACCATATTAGACTACCAGTGACCCTAAATTAACTCTGACCTCCCACAACAGATAGATAACTTACCAAAAAGTTCATAGTGACGGAATCATGGTACATACTAACATCACAGTTCACTACCACAAAATATATTGTTTATGAGAACTCTCAGTCTCGAAGTCCATGAAACGTACAGGTTACCATATTTGATCACAACTCTAACGCTCGAATACATAACATATCCCAAATACTCACTCATTCCACGAGGGATACCCCTATGATTCTTCCGTTTACCAAGCAACCTTGAATATCAACAGTCGATCCAACAATAGGGCGCCGCGATACCAATGAAGTACCCTTAACTCAAACACATTGCTCTTTTCGAAATATATATACCCTCATCACGTCGTACCAATTAGTGATATCATCTACCTAGTCATCTGAAATTGCCCATGCTGCCTAAGAATTATGACCTTCCTTCCAGAACCGAACCGTGACCTCACATAAGCAAATGTCAACTCTACCCAACATACTGCACACGCCATGCCAACCTAGGAAAAATACGGGAACTCCATGGTCCCTTCTGAGCCACAAGCAACTACGTACCCAAATAGCCAAGAACCTCCATTAGATCCCATTTAGAAACAAATTTACTACACGTCATAAAAGAATATGCACCCTTAACCGCGGTAGAAACCATCCTGAACTATCCGAAATCCCATTTTCGCAACACCAAACCATCACGATTGAATTCTTCTAACTCAACCAAACTACGCAGGCCACCAAAAATCCAAGAGCATTGCTAAGAAAACACCCGAAAAACTCTTCACCTCATGAACACCCAAGAACTAATCGTATCCCTTACCATGCCGATCCGACCTACTACCAAGTTTCCCTATTTACCCAAGTTCCTTCCGACTTACCTTCAAATTGATACTTCTTCCTGCCGTAATACCATAAATTTGCAACCCCGACTCACCACACGCGACCCAAGCACAAAACCATACCGTCTAAGGCTTATAAGCGACTGAATACTCCCTCGATCATCCCCAAATGCACAACATTAGAAAAGCTTACCCTGAAGAGACTTCCTGCGAATCTAAAGCCATTACCTTCACCCTCCTGATACCGATATGTAGAATACCACAAGTCTTGACATCCTCTAACGTAAATCTCAATCACACTGACCAATTAGACAGAATCGACCTGACCCGTTTGCACACTGGCATACTAGGAAAGTAATCCACTCACTTGAAGCCACAAGCAAATTCATACACTGCACACACTACACCTTTTACAATTTCCAATAACTCATTCAATAGAACCCAATTACCCAACAGAGTACATTACAACCTATATCGAAGAAATTTCCCTTACTCGTGACATTCCCTAGATCCCATACCTGCAGGTCATAATTGATTTACCAATATACCTCGAACTGAAACCAATACCACACATAATCATGTAATCAACTTATCAATAACGAACTCCCCTACTTGGCTCAAAGCCAAGGATCAAGACAAACAAGACTATGCCCACACATTATCACTGCCACCATGCTGTGGTGGGATTCAACTAAATCCTCCATAAGCTTATATGACCCAAAACATCTAACACTCAAATCAATTTCCAATCTCGCATCCACCATCGCAATAGTCACGCCAACTTCCACAAGCAATCTAAACTCCAATCACAACATATATCTTTTACTGGTAGAAGAGAACTTATTACAGAACTACATAGGGACCACACACCCTAGGACAACCCACAGGAAATACCCCTGCCCTCTTAGGCTCAACTGCTATCTCTCCATACACCTCTGAAGACCATAACTATCATCCAATCACTACACCTTCCTGCATCTGAACACAACCAACGCCTACCCTCGAGGCACCACGATACGCGGTAAAAACCTGAAGGTGATGGCAGAACTAATACTGGAGCGGTGGTCACAGAAATCTTGAGCTTCTGGAAGCTCTACCCACACATGTCTGACCACTTGGATACCTTTACCGGACACCACGCGTCCCAAAAATGCAAATGAACTGAGCCAAAAGTCACACTCGGAGAATTGGCATAGAGCCTTTCCTCCCTGAATCCTTATAATGCCATCCTCAGATACTGAGTATGCTACTCCCGGCTACGCGAATATGCCAGGACGCCATCAATGAATACAATAACAAGGAGTGCTAATACGGCTGGAATACACCGTCAATCAAATACATGAACGTTACTGGGGAAAATGATCAACTCAAAATACATCACCAGGGACTCATAACCCAATAGAGAAATCCGTTTCACTCCACAACTACACAACATGAGAGGTCTTCCAACATACTCACAACTCAAGGCCATATACCAAATCGAGACAGAAATCGAACACTCAAGAAATCTTGCCACATTTCCAGCCAACCCTTTTGTCACAAATCACAGTCTGAACACATCTAACCATCAAATCACACCCACCATATAGGCATCTAATCACCAATTCTCATCAGTAATAACACAAACGGACATACAAGTCCCCAATTACATGTGCCCACACAATGAAAATCTCAGTAATCAAGCCACATAATGAATCTGGCCTCAAGTCCTCCAGACTGGCCCATTACCAACATGCCAAAATCACATCTTATCCATGGAAACCATAAGCCATCGATGCACAGCTGATACCAGGCGCTCTCGTGCGCGCTCGAATACATGGAAGGAATTCAAGAGTTACGCTCTTGGCTGAATATAATGGGTTCGCACGACAAGAATTTTAAAAATGTGAGATTTTCCAAAGGTTTCCGCAGCCTCTCGAAGATAAGTACAGACGTATCCATACCGATCCGCAAGACTCTACTAAACCTGCTCATAACCGGTGAGTCCTATGTAACCTAGCGCTCTGATACCAAGCTGTCACGACCCCAAAACTAGGCCAATCGTGATGGTGCCTATCATGGAACTAGGCCAGCCAAAACCCAAACTCAAATCATAATAAGCTTCCAATTACATCTTTACTATACCGATTACCCATAAAGGTTTCCTTTAAACATTTATAACACAATTAAATCTATAATGAACATTAAATACAACCCCCGAGAACCCGGAGTCACTGGTCATGAGCATCTACATAAAATATACAACTCGACAAAAAAAAAACTATAATAGTAAGCAGGAGAGGGAGCAGGACAGCGGACGCATGCAACTACCTTGCAAACCTCCGAGAATCTCTGGAACAGATAGACAGCTCACCCTGCCCTAACACCTGAATCTGCACACAATGTGCAGGGAGTAATGTGAGTACACCAACTCAATAGTAATGAAAATAAATCAGGTCTGAGCAACTAGAAACACATAAAATCAATGTCATCAATTCACAAGATGCACAACCTTTCTTTCCAACAGTATAACACATATATATGAAATCATCATGCCTTAAAACCAACTTTAGAAAAATCCTTTGAAGAATGTATATTTTCAACAACTTCAAACCGAAAGATTTAGTATGAAAATGAAATGAAATCATATAGAGGCCCCTCAGGAAAAACATACTTCATAAGCTCATAGTGGAAGTAGTAAATCACAAGTAGCCCCTGGGGAAAAACATATTTCATATAGAGGCCCCTCGGGAAAAACATATTTCATAAGCTCAGAGTGAAAGTAGTAAATCATAAGTAGCCCCTCGGGAAAAACATGTATCATAATCAGCCCCTCGGGCATGCCTCACAGTCACTCATAATCAGCCCCTCGGGCATACCTCACCATCACTCGTAATCAGTCCCTTAGCACCTCACGGTCACTCAACACCTCACAGTTACTCATGCCTCCCAATCACTCGTCACTCGGCACTCGGCACTCTGTGCGCTCACTGGGAGTGTGTACAGACTCCGGAGGGGCTCCTGCAGCGCAAGCGCTAATATCACTCAACACCTCACCATCACTCAACACCTAACTATCCGGCCCTCAGCCTCACTCAGCAGAACCACTCAAAAGGCCCCTCGAGCAAATCAATATAACAAGGTAATCGACCCAAAACATCATTTTAAATCTCAAAGTGGTGTAAATTAGGTTGAGTTTCGAAAAACAGTATGCACAATGAGGATGAGTGAAATCATCAACAAATAGTGAGGAAAAACAACAGTAAAAAGCCCCCAAGGGGTCTAAACAGATCGGCACGAGGCCCCAAACACGGCTTATAGCTCAAATATTTCACAAATCTTTAGAACATAATTTAACATAAGGTTTTGAGTAAAAATGCAACTCATTAGTTGCCGCAGAGAGGACCTAGTCCAATCCAAAAATCAGTACGCGCCACATACTCGTCATCCGACATGTGCGCCATTCTAAAATCAGTGAGAAATATGTAGTCCGGGGTTCCATACCCTCAGGACAAGATTTATAACCATTACTTACCTCTACCGGGCCACAACACTAGTCCGCTATGCTCATGCCTCTCAATTTGGCTCGCGATTTCTCCGAATATAGCCAAAATCAGTTCAGCATCATTAATATATACTCAAGGAACACAACCCAATCGAAAATTATCAAATTATACAAGAATCTCAAAATTCGGCAAAACCCGAGCCCCGGGCCCATGTCTCGGAATTCGATAAAATTTACATCATTAGAATCCTCGTCCTCCCACGATTCTATACATACCAAGAACACTAAAATCGAACCACAATTGCCCACTAAAATTGCCAAAAGAAATTCCCAACACCTTCCTCCCATTTTCCAAACATTTCTTACTTTAATTCTTCAAATACAAGCCAAATCCGAATCTAAATAGCATAGAAATGATGTTAATAACCCGAGAACTTACCTTTCCTGATGAATCACGAATCCCCTCTCCAATCTGCCTTCAAAGGAGCTCCTCTCACATGCAAAAATGGTGAAATGAAATGAATTTCACAGATGCCTCTTATACAGTGTTTCTGCCAGCATATCCGTACCTGCGGGCACTTGGTCGCACCTACGGACCCACACATATGGTCCCAGGTGCGCACCTGCAGAGTCCCACTTAACGGACCAATTCCGCACCTGCGGCCAATCCTCCGCACCTGCGGCCAATCCTCCGCACCTGCGGCTTTGCAGGTGCGGCCAAAACTTCGCACCTGCGAAAATTCCCCTGCCTAGCCTTTTTTGCACCTGCGCATTGCCCATCGCACTTGAGACATCGCACCTGCGGCTACCCATCCGCAGGTGCGGCCAACACCAGAAATCACACCAGCAGCTATTTCTGCAAATTCTCCAAGTTCAAAACCCCGCTAACCCTCCGAAATTAATCCTGAGCCCCTCGAGGCCCTAACCAAACATACCAACACACCCCATAGAACTATTCTAACTTAGTCGAGCCTTCGAAACAAAAAAAACAATATGAAAACACCAAAATTACATCAAATTCAAGCCTATGAACTTTGAAACTTCCAAATTTTGCCAACTAAGCCGAAACCAACCAAAATACCTCCGATTGACCTGAAATTTTGCACACATTCTCAAAATGACATTACAGACCTGTTCCAACTTTCGGAATTCCATTCCGACCCTGATAGCCTATTTTTCACTGCCGATCGGAAATCGCCAAAAACTAACTTTTGCCAATTCAAGCCTAATTCTACACCGAACATCACAAAAGTATTCCGAACACACTCCTAAGTCCCAGATCACCTGACGAAGCTATCCAAGCCATAAAATATGCATTCTGAGGTTGTTTACCAATAAGTCAATTCTTAGTGACTTTCTCAACTATTAGGTTACCTTGAGAGACTAATTGTCTAAATTCTCATCATGACGACTCTTAATCAGAACCAACCGACCCAACACACATAAATGAAGCTAAAACACATAAAATGAAGCAGAAACGGGGGAAACGGGGCTAAATTCTCGGAACGACCAGTCGGGTCGTTACAAAACTTCGTATTTTTGAAAAGAATTGAAGGAATATTATAATAGCTTAAGAATCTATGTGTAACCACGTCGTATGTATGTTTTGCGAGAGGGGTAGTTTCCTTAAAAAGCTAAAAGCTGAATTTCCCTTATTTTGAAAAGAATGAAGAAAGAGATATGATTTTAATGTTAAACTTATATTTGACCGCGTCCAAGTATGATCCACGAACGGGGTGATTCCATAAATTTATATTTTACCGCGTCGCACGTATGATTTGCAAGCGGGGTATTTCTTTCTACTACTCTTATAGGATCGAGATGTTTGCCTCAGCAGGATTTATGTACCACACTCTCATGGAAGCGGGCCGTTTGCCTTGACAGGTTAATAGATGTATCTATGGTTCGCGCCATTCGGCCCTCGGCAGTGCACAATTTACTTTTATGTTGGATCGGGTTGTACGCCTCGGCATTTCCTATATATATTATCCTCATGGAATCGTGCGTAATATTTGGCAAGAAGCCAGTGTATCCGAGGTTTTTCCCTGATTTGAATTATGACAATCTCTTTGGTGAAATCCACTATCTCTCTCTCTCTCTCTCTCTCTCTCTCTCTCTATGTATATATATATATATAAAAGCTCCGGTTACGGAGGAAATTTGCTAGTTGAGAGCTTGAGTAAAATTGTAAAAGAGGGGAATTATACCACGTATTATATACATGTTTATTTCATATATTTACTCGGTTTCATATTTATTAACTTCTTTACTGTACTTGATATTGTTGGACCACTAGTAAGTGTGGAATTCGACCCCTCGTCACTACTTCTTCGAAGTTAAACTGGATACTTACTGGGTACGCGTTGTTTTCGTACTCATACTACACTTGCTGTGCATTTTTGTTGCACAGGCACATGTATGTCTAGTAGCCTCGTTGGGCCCAGCGACATGGTTGATACAGAGACTTAGGTGAGTTGCATCTCTCGAGACGACCCGTAGCCAGCAGAGTTTCCATCAGAGTATTGTATTGTCTTTTCTGTCCAATTTGTATTCCTGACAGTTATTGTATTACATTTTAAATTCCTAGAAATTCCTCATGCACTTGTGACACCGGGTTCTGGGATGACTATGGGGTTATTCAGTATTTAAATTTTCTAAAGACATCATTATTTACTCAGTGAAGTTCATTATTTATTGTTAAATGGAAGGAAAAGAAATGATTTCAAAAATACTAAATGAGAATTTGATTAACTGCTTGGTGTTGGCTTGCCTGATAGTGGTGTCCGGCGCCGTCACGACCATTAATGGATTTTGGGTCGTGACATTTAGGATGTTTGTCCTTGTGCTTTAAAGTCTCTGCTTTTGTCGATTTTAGAACTACTCGTATTACTTGACATAAATAACCTCTCAAACCATTGATTTCCACCAAACGGTTCATTAATATCTAATATATCTGTAGAACTAAATATTAAAAATTAGCATTGAAGGTACTATAATCCAAAAAATAGGTAATTGCAGTTATGTCGTTTCCCTATGAGTTCTTCTGTTTAGTATTTTAGGGCTCTTTTGGTATATTAATATTGTATTTGTGCTTTTATAATAATATAGACTCTCCTTTTTCTAAATGGATTTGAACAATATAATACATTCTCAAATTAAATTAGTAATAGAACATTATAATACGTTTCAAACTAAATTAGTAATAGGAATTTTTAAGTATATCCTAAAAGTAATAAGATTACATCACTAAAGATATTTAATTGTTCAATTTTATATGAAATGGACAGCCTGAAAGTAATTATACTAACATGATTCCTAAAGGTAACCAATCACGTAGGATTCTTAATGTGTAGTATTATGTCCTAAAACTAATAGGATTATAAAGCTAATATCTAGAATTTCGGTAATGTCCTTTTATTATGAGTTATTTTGCTTAATATTATAAGGTTATTTTTGTAAACCAACATTGTATTCATTCTTTTATAATAAAGGAATTCAGTGTCATAAAGCGAAACCTGGAGGGAGATCTCTGAAACTATACAAAAATTATAATCGTAACACCAACGAAATTTCTTTTTATTTTCTTTACTTTCTTTTCCACGAATAACTCTCATAATCAGAAAATTAAGTGTAATTTGCATAGCATATAATTCAACTTTTTTTTTGTATCTTGCGTTTATTTATAATAAAAATTTAAAGCGATCATAAAGGATTCAATATAATATTTGAAAAGATTGAGTTCTCCTATTTCCGTCAGTTTTCTTACTTTACGATATGTGTTTTAAATTAAATATTTCATCTTTGTTTGATAGATTGCTTTAGTGATATTATGGAATATTAATTTTAGTATAGAAAATTATTTTTCATTAAGTTAAAATAAATAACGTACATAGAGAAATTGAGCTATGAAAGATAATAATAATAATATTTAAACCATCAGTGAAGTGTTTGAGAGAGATTGCTATAATTATCGGTGAATATTATGATATATAATTGTATTTAGACAGTTAGTTGGTATCAACTATCGATTTTATTTCATTAAAGTCAATCTTAAGCATGTTTCGGTTCAATTACGTACTAATTATTCTGTTGGAATATCCCTTTTGGATTTCAAGAAATTTTTGTGAAAATTTTAATCTAGATATCCCTATTTGTTTATTTATGCTATATGACATCCACGTTTTTCCTCTTTACCAAGATTCTCATATCCTTTAAAAACTTTAATTCGAAGACCAAAAAGTAAAGAATATGTAGATATTTACTTGTTCAATTTTATATGAATTAGACAGTCCGAATTTAATTATACTAATTGGATTCCCAAAGGTAATCATGGAGGATTCCTAACGTGTAATATTATGTCCTAAAACTAATATGATTATAAAGCTAATATCTAGAATTTCGATTATGTCCTTTTATTAGGAGTTATTATGCTTAATATTATAAGGTTATTTTTGTAAATCGACATTGTAATCGTGCTTTTATAATAATACTAGTATCGATGAACGTTCGTTGCACGCTATAATGGCACATGATGATTTAAATAATTATTTATATGAAGAAAAAATAAAATTTAATTAATGAGAGAAATTTTATGTATAATAATACAACAGTCATCTAAATGCTGAAAAATATTATTACATTAACATAATACATGAGGTTAAAATAAAAGGACATCATCAAAACTTACACAAATGATCAATTTTGTCTTTTTAATTAGATAATTATATATTATAGTTTAAAAGTAATTAATGTGATTGTAACGACCCGACCGGTCGTTTTGCTTTCTAGAACCCTATGCCCCTAAATAAGACTTTCCGTACTTGCTTTTACTGGTTTATGACTTGCGGGGATGGTTGTTTGGGATTTGGAGAAGTTTGAGTTGGAATTGGAACACTTAGTTCCTTAAGGTTGGCCTTAAAGGCCAAGTTTGGATTCGGTCAACATTTTTAGTAAGCGATCTCAGAATCGGGATTTGAATGTTCCAATAGGTTCGTATGATGATTTCAGACATGGGAGTTTTGGATGAACCGGGAGCGTTTCGGCGCCAAATAGTGAAATATGATTCTTGAAATTCAAAATTGAGGTTTGGAACGTGTTTTAGTGATATCGAGGTTCGAATGGAATTCCGAGACCGGGAATAGTTCCGTCATGTCATTTATGACTTGCTCGCAAAATTTGGTGTCATTCCGAGTAGTATAAACGCTTTGGTGTGTTGGAAGTGAATTTAAGAACTCAAAGTTCATAAGTTGGATTTAGTTGGTTTTGGGGAATGATTCTTCGATTTAATGTTGTTTCGGGCGTTCCGAAGGTTCGAGCAAATCCGTTTTATGATTTATAACCCGTCGGAATGTTTGGACGGGGCCTCGGGGGCCCAGATGCAATTCGAACATCGTGCGAGGAAAGTTCAAGCTCTAAAAGAGCTGCTGATGTACCAGATCTGGAGCGACCGCACCTGCGATTGGCCTGCCGCAAGTGCGAGACCACAGATGCGGTTGAAGCCTCGCAGATGCGGCCATCGAGTGGGTGCCCAGGATCCGCAGATGCGGTCCTTTCTTTACAGAAGCAGAGCCGCAGGTGCGGGCCCTCTTCAGCAGGTGCGATCCCTGCCAGTCCCTCCCTTTTTCGTAGATGCGACGTTGGTCCTCATAGGCGAGACCGCATGTGCGGTCCACACGCCACAGATACAAAAGCACTGGAGGCAGTGAGGTCGTTTTAAAGTCGAGACTTAGGCTTATTTGAGGGCATTTATTACATCCTTGGGCGATTTAGGAGCTACCAAAGAAGAGATTTCGTCTTAGCACATTGAGTTAATGTACTTCCTACTTAATATGAGTTTAATACTTAGTTTTCGGGTAGATTAACACATAAAGATTAGTGAAAATTATGGGTTTTGTAAAACCTAGGGTTTTGATAAAAATGGGATTTGACCACGAAATTTGTTATGGAATCTAGTAAAAATCATATACTATTGATCCTTGGATTATGGGTAACAAATTCCCTTAAATATTTCCGGAATCTGAGCATGTGGGCCCGAGGTGAATTTTAGGAATCTTGCAAACTAGGTTGGGTAACCATTTAAATAGGGAAATTTTGAACTTTGAGCATAGATTGATTAATTTATGTAATGTTTGGTTGGTTTCGAGATGTTGGGCGACGAAGTAGGCTTGATACGAGGTAAGTCTCCTTTCTAACCTCGTAAGAGGGAACTTTCCGCCTAGGTTAAATAATTGATTATGTGCTGCTAATTGTGGGGGCTACGTATGTACGAGGTGACAAGAGTCCGTGCGTAGCTACTAAAAATGCTTAAGTCCGTGTAGCCTAGGGTCCAGAAGCATGCTTACTTGCCATACTTGTGAATGTTACTGATAAACGTAGGAGACTTAAATCGTGTCGAACTTGGTAAGTAGATTCCTAAAGCATTAAACATCACTTTCTTGACCATCAAGGGAGAAGTTGTCTCTTTTTCTTGAATAATTACCTCTAATGAAGCCTGGATTTAACTGTTGAATGTGTGTATCTATGAGTACCTGCATCGCATGTATGATTCGCGAGCGGGGTAACTCTTCATTTATATTTGATCGCGTCGCACGTATGATTCGCGAGCAGGGTAATAGATGCATCTATGGTTCGTGTCGTTCGACCCTTCGGCAGTGCATATTTATTATTTTGTTGGATCGGGCCGTACGTCCTCAACATATTATGCGCATGTTATTTGCTTGGTATTTTCTGTGATTTTTAATTCGTTAAAATGCTCTAGAAAATAAGTTAGCAACCTGTTTGGTAGGAATTGCCACATAAATGCACTTGTGGAAAGACTTGTCAAATTCTTGTTTTTAATTGTTATTCATCCTTGATATTCATGCCTAACCTTATATTTAAATAAATGGTTTGGACCTAGTAAGTGTCATGTCGACCTCTCGTCACTACTTCTTCGAGATTAGACTGGATACTTACTGGGTACATAATGTTTATATACTCATCCTATGCTTCTATACTTAATTGTAGAGGTTCTGAGGCGAGTGCATCAGGTTATCAGTCCGGAGCACGTTCTTGACTTCTTGATATCAGACATTCCATGGTGAGCAGCTTCTGTTGATGACGTTCAACAACACGTTGGAGTCTTTCCTTTTTTTGTTATTCTGTCTATATCCTCTCAGACAGTAGGATAGACGTATTCTTTCGATTCCTTCTACTAGATGCCTTCATACTTGTGACACTAGTTACTGGCACACACGTCAGTAGGCTATTCTTTTGGGGAATGCATTTATTTAAATTTGACTTCTTTTGATTATTGCAATTAACTTGCCTTGAAATTTGTTATTTTCATATGCTTAGTGATCGAAACTTACGTATTGTTGGAAAAGTTTTCAAAAAAATAAATGGGATTCACTAGACTAATTGTGTGTTTTGGGCGCCATCGCGACCTAGATTAGGATTTGGGTTGTGACAACATGGTATCAGAGCTCTAGGTTCACGTAGGTCTCACAAGTAACGGGCAAACCTAAAAGAGTCTCGTGGATCGGTACGGAGACGTCTGTATTTATCTTCTGGAGGTTATAGGGTTTTAGGAAATCTTTCTTATTCGTCTTCTATTGTGCAGTTGATAGCATATTAAATCTCACTCTTCTATTCTCTCATAGATGGTGAGGACGCGTACAACCGACATTCCAGACCCGGGAGGGGCTGCTATCTCGTCGCTAGACGCCGAGGCCGGGGGAGGGCACCGGCCCGAGGTAGGGGACGAGGGATCCCAAAACTGCCCCAATTGCACCACCAGCGGATCCAGTAGAGGATCCTATATTGAGGAGCAGGGCGAGGTGCCCACAGCATATCCTGCCCCGGCGGATTTCATGACGGCCCCGGGCTTTCAGGAGGTCATGGGCCGTAGGATGCGGTTCATGGATACCATGACCCAGACTTGTTTATTTTTAGCGGACCCGACCACATCTCAGGTGGGAGGGGGAGAACAGGCCTCTACTTCCCAGGCCCAAATACATACAACTGTGGTTTATCAGACCCCGGGTACACTACCCGCAGGTGGGGCCCAGCCATTAGCAGCAGCAGCACCTGAGCCCAGACCAGCTGCGGACGGCGATCCGCAAAAGCTATTAGACAGATAGACCAGACTGCACCCTCCTGTCTTCGGGGGCGAGCGTCATGAGGATGCTCAGGATTTCATTGATAGCGCAGGGACAGACTGCACAACATGAGGATACTGGAGTCTCATGGAGTTGACTTCACTACTTTCCAATAGAGAGCAGGGCCCGTAGATGGTGGCAGTCTTATGCTCTTGGAAGGCCAGTGGATTCTCCTCCCATCACTTGGGAGCCTTTCACTCAGCTATTCTTGGACAGGTATATTCCACCCTCTGAGAGGGAGGAGCTGCAGTACCAGTTTGAGCAGCTGGAGCAGGGTCAGATGTTAGTGACTGACTATGAGGCGAGTTATTCTGAGTTGTCTCGTCATGCACTTATGATACTTCCTACTGAAGCAAAGAGAGTGCAGAGGTTTGTAGCAGGGTTGCGTGCTGGTATTAGGTCCAACATGGCCCGAGAGGTGGAGATGGGGACTCCTTATCAGCTAGTAGTGGAGATCGCTCGCAGGATTGAGGGCTATCATTTGAGGGGTAGGGAGCAGGGACAGCAGGATAAGAGGGCTCGGTTTTCTGAATATTTTAGAGGTGATCCAGCTAGGGGAAGAGTTCAGCTTGATAGGGGCTAGCCCAACAGGCCCCCATATTTAACATCCCCACCACCTCCTCGAGGTGCTCCAGTGAGGCCTTATTTCAGTTTGATGTCGGAGATTTCTTATTGCCCACCAATTATTTAGGGTTCCTCCGGCGGGTATTCTGGTCATCAGGGTTTTTCCAGCTCTTATCTCAGTTCCATGCCAAAGAGTTCATATCGTCCCCCAGCCATTCAAAGTTCTTCCAGTGGTTATTCAGGCCACCAGGTCAGTCTTCAGGGCAGCAGGATATGGTGTCGAGAGGTTGTTATGAGTGCGGAGATCCAGGGCACATAAAGAGGACTTTTCCCAGACTTCGGGGTAAGGCAGTGCAGTAGATTCATCAGCCTATGGTTTCAGCACCGGCGGTTCGGCCACCCAGAGGTGGAGGACAGGCTGGTAGGGGTCTACCTAGAGGTGGAGGTCAGATGGAGGGAGTACAACCAGCTTCTGCTCGATCAGGTGGAGGCCAGCCAGCCGGTGCTCCAGCTAGATTCTATGCTTTTCCGGCCAGACCAGATGCATTAGCCTCAGATGCCGTTATCACAGGTATTATATCTGTTAGGGGTAGGGAGGCCTCAACATTATTTGATACAGGGTCTACCTATTCATATGTGTCATCTTTGTTTGGTCATTTCCTGGATATTCCTCGTGAGTCCTTGGGTACTCTTGTTTATGTGTCCACTCATGTGAGCGACTCTATGGTTGTGGACCAGATCTATCGGTCCTATGTGGTTACATTCCGTGGGTTAGAGACCAGAGCTTTATGCTAAGTTCTCCAAGTGTGAGTTTTGGTTATATTCTGTGGCATTCTTGGGACATTTGGTATCCGGAGAGGGTATCAAGGTAGATCCTAAGAAGATTGAGGCAGTTCAGAGTTGGCCACGCCCTACTTCAGCGATCGAGATCAGGAGTTTCTTGGGATTGGCGGGTTACTATCACCGGTTTGTGGAGGGCTTTTCATCCATTGCAGCCCCTCTGACTAGATTGACCCAGAAGGGTGTCCCATTCCGAGGGTCCGACGAGTGTGAGACAAGCTTTCGGAAGCTCAAGACAGCCTTGACCACATCACCAGTTCTAGTGTTGCCTTCCGGTTCGGGGATGTATACAGTTTATTGTGACGCTTCACGCGTTGGCTTGGGATGTGTATTGATGCAGGAGGGACGGGTTATTGCATATGCTTCACGCCAGTTGAAGGTTCATGAGAAGAAATACCCTGTGCACGATTTGGAGTTGGCAGCGATTGTTCATGCTCTTAATATTTGGAGCCATTACTTGTATGGGGTGTCTTGTGAGGTCTATACAGACCACCGCAGTTTGCAACACTTGTTCAAGATGAGAGATCTTAATTTGAGGCAGTGTAGATGGCTTGAGCTGCTAAAGGGCTATGACATCACTATTCTTAATAATACGGGCAAGGCGAATGTAGTTACAGATGCCTTTAGCAGGAAGGCAGAGAGTATGGGTAGTTTGGCCTTCATTTCAACTGTCACGACCCAAATCCCAATTTAGGTCGCGATGGCGCCCAACTTCGATGTCAGGCAAGCCAACTTTAATTTACTAGTGATCCCTTTTTAGTTTATAAACAATTCACCATACTTAAGAGGTTTTTCTTTCAAAAACATAAATTTGAAGTAGATTAGTAACTTAAACGACCAAAGTGAGCAATAAATATAGTAATCACCTCCATCATTACCCAAAAGAATAGAATATTCACTACGTGGGCATGCCAGGAACTGGCGTCACAGGTCTACGGGCATATAACAGAAACTAGTATCCAAAAGAAAGTACAAGTTTGACCTACTGTCTGAAGAGATAGTACAGACATAATAAAAGAAAAGAAGAACTCCAAGGTGCTGCCAGAGATAAGCATCAAGGAAAGTAGCTCACCGAGAAATCCACGCCCACTATACGTCAGGGACGAGCGCCGGATGAATACCCAGATGCACCTGTCTCAGAGCCTGTACAATTAAGTACATAAGCGTAGCATGAGTACATAAACAGATATGTACCCATTGAGTATCCCGCCTAATCTCGAAGAAGTAGTGACGAGAGGTAGACGTGATACTTACTAGGGTCAACATTTTTAAATAACATAATTTAATAGGAACTAGGCAGGCATAACAGTCGTAGAAATCACAAAGATATAAATTATCAAGTATAGTTGTAATTACCTTTGCATGTCAAATTTCACTAGCATATAATGTACTAAATTCCCTTTTTTGCATGAAACAGTTTATACAATTGCAGAAAATTCCCAGGAAATCATATAGCACATAATAGGCCGGAAGCGTACGGCCGAAACGTCGCAAAAATAAATGTGCAGTGCCGAGGGTCGAACGGATCGAACCATAGATGCATCTATTACCCCGCTCGCGAATCGAACATGCGACGCGGTTGACATAATAGTAGGGCTATTCCGCTCATGAATCATACACGTGACGCGGGTGCCGCACACATACATAAAATTATAATATATTTAGGGAGTTAACATATATTATACTTTCAAGTAAGAACTTAAGCAATATAATAGGGACCATAACTTCCTAATATTCTCATGCCAATTCAAGGATAATAAGCAACTCAAAATGCATTTAGGAACACATGTAAGGCACATATAAGCATGCTTGTGAGTCCTAGAACTACCCAATCATAACATAGTAGTAGCTACGCACGGACTCTCATCACTTTGTGCATGCGTAGCCCCTGCAATTAAGGACATGCAATTATTTATAATCACCTATGGGGACAACTCCCTCTTACAAGGTTAGAAAGGAGACTCACCATTGCCTAAGGATTGTTAATATATTGTTTTTGTATGGTTCCATGGAAAATTTCGTGGTAATTTTCCAAATTTTCATAAAACCTAGGTTTTCACTCTAACCCATGATTTTTCACTAATTAGGAGGTTATTCTACCTAGGATTTTATGTATTAAACTAATATTGGAGTAGAAATCACTTATCGCTCAGTAGCTAGGTGGATTTGCCCTTTCCCAAGCTCCCTAAGTCGACAATGGTGGAAGAAAAATGGATAAAATGAACCTTTCCCGTGTTTAAAACAACACACTGCCAGACAGTGGTTACACACCTGCGGCTGTAGGACCGCACCTGCGGTCTCGCGCCTGCGATCAAAGGCTCGCACCTGCGGAAATGGGCGAGGAAGCCTGGGCCCGCACCTGCGGAGAGGAGACCGCACCCGCGGCTTCGCTCCTGCGGAACTTTGTCCGCACCTGCGAGAAATGGGCTGCCCGCTAGGGGTCGCACCTGCGAGGCTGGGACCGCAGGAGCGGTCCCGCACCTGCGACTGGGCACCGCACCTGCGGTCACATTAGAACAGGTGCACCAATAACTATTTCAACTGGTTTTTTGCCTCGTGTGATGTTCGGGAGGCACCTGGGCCCACCCGAGCCCCCGTCCGAATATACCAACAAGTCTTAAACCATAATACAGACTCGCTAGAGCCTTCGGAACACTCAAAAAAACGTTAAAACTCAAAATCACATCCCAAAACCCCTAGAATCATAACTTAAGAACTTCAAGTTCTTGAATTCGCTAACTATGCGCCGAACCGCCCTATACTACTCGGAATGACACCAAATTTTGCAAGCAAGTCATAAATGACATAACGGAACTATTGCTATTCTCGGAATTCTGTTCGGACCTCGATAACACAAAAACACGTTCCAAACCAAATTTCCAACTTAAGGAAACTCAAATTTTGATATTGGGCGCCGAAACTCCCCTGGGTAATCCAAAACCCATTTCGAACATACGCCCAAGTCCGAAATTATCATACGAAGCTACCGGAACCGTTGAAACTCGATTCCGAGGTCGTTTACTAATAATATTGACCGAAGTCAAACTTTGGCCTTAATGGCCAACCTTAAGGAAGCAAGTGTTCCTATACCACTCTAAACGCTTTTGAATCCCGAACCACCCATCCCCGCAAGTCATAAATCATAATAAGACGCTACAGGAAGTTTCATTTAGGGGAATGGGGTCCTGATACACAAAATGACCGATCAGGTCGTTACATTCGCCACCTCTTAAATAAACATTCGTCCTCGAACGAGTCTACAATCATACTGAAGTGCCGAATAGATGTGGATATCTGCTCCGCATGTCCTCCTCGGACTCCCAGGTCGCCTCCTCGACTGGTTGGCCCCTCCGCCGGACCTTTACGGCATAAACTCTTTTGGATCTCAACTAGCGATCCTGCCTGTCAATAATAGCAACTGGCTCCTCCTCATAGCCCAACCTCTCATCCAATTGAATAGTGTTGAAATCAACCACGTGAGAGAAGTCGGCATGGTACCTCCGAAGCATGGATACATGAAGAATGAGCTTGCCCTTCTTCTCGAACCTCATAATACCCTTCATCGGCAAGACTTTCAACAGAACCTTATCTCCCTCCATAAATGATACATCACGCGCCTTCTGATCCGCGTAACTCTTCTGTCTGGACTGTGCTATGCGGAGCCTCTCCTGAATAACCTTCACTTTCTCCAAAGCCTCACTCACCAGGTCGGTGCCATATAACTTAGCCTCGCTAGGCTCAAACCACCCAATGGGAGAACGACATCGCCGACCATACAAAGCCTCAAATGGCACCATTTCGATGCTGGATTGGTAATTTTATTGTACGAAAACTCGGCCAAAGGCAAGAACTGGTACCACTGACCTCCGAAGTCAATCACACATGCCCTGAGCATGTCCTCCAATATCTGAACTGTACGCTCCGACTGACCATCAGTCTGAGGGTGAAATGCTGTGCTGAGATCTATCTGGGCACCCATCTTACTAAGCATTGATCTCCAGAAGTGAGAGGTGAAATGAGGACCTAGATATGATACAATGGACGCCGGCACACCGTGCAACCGGACTATCTCCCGAATGTAGATTTGGGCCAACCTCTCAGAAGTATAAGTAGTAGCCACTAGAATGAAATGTGCCAATTTGGTCAATCTATCCACAATGACCCAAACCGTATCAACCTTCTGCAAAGTCCGAGGCAACCCGACTATGAAGTCCATAGTGATGCACTCCCACTTCCACTCGGGAATGGGCATCTGCTGAAGTAGGCCTCCTGGCCTCTGGTGCTCACACTTAACCTGTTGGCAATTAAGACACCTAGCCACATACTCCACAATGTCCTTCTTCATCCACCTCCACCAGTAATGCTACTTCAAATCACGATACATATTTGTAGCACTAGGATGAAAAGAATATCGAGAACTGTGTGCCTCCTCTAGAATTCTCTCCATCGGGCCATTAACCTTAGGAACATATAAACGGCCCTGAAGTCTCAGAACACCATCCTCGCCAATAGTAACCTCCTTGGCACCACCATGAACCACTGTCTCCCGAAGCTATGCCAAGCACGGATCATCAAACTGCCGAGCCTTAATTTCACCCGATAACGAAGACTGAGCAACCACATCTGCTAGAACTCGACGGGGCTCTGAAAGGTCTAATCTCACCAGGCGATTAGCCAAGGACTGAATGTCCAAGGCTAGAGGTCGATCCTTTACTGAAATATAAGCCAAGCTACCCATACTCTCCGCCTTCCTGCTCAAAGCATCTGCTACCACATTCGCCTTGCCCGGATGATAAAGAATGATGATGTCATAATCCCTCAGCAACTCAAGCTACCTTCGCTGCCTCAAATAAAGATCCCTCTGTTTGAACAAGTGCTGTAAGCTGCGGTGATCCGTATAAACCTCACAAGAAACCCATACAAATAGTGCCTCCAAATCATAAGAGCATGAACAATCGCTCCCTACTCCAAATCGTACACAGGATAATTCTTCTCATGAACCTTCAGCAGGCGCGAAGCATAAGCAATAACTCTCCCTAACTGCATCAATACACACCCGAAGCCAATGCTTGAAGCGTCGCAATATACTGTATACATCCCAGAACCGGAAGGCAATCCCAGGACTGGTGCTGAGGTCAATGTTGTCTTGAGCTTCTGAAAACTCGCCTCACACTCGTCGGACCATCGGAACGGGGAATTATTCTGAGTCAATCTAGTCAGTGGGGCTGCAACGGATGAAAAGCCCTCCACAAATCACCGGTAGTGGCCTGCTAGACCCAAGAAACTCCTGATCTCTGTAGTTGAACGTGGCCAACTCTGAACTGCCTCAATCTTCTTAAGATCAACCAAAACTCATACTTGGAGAACTTAGCATATAGCTTCTGTTCTCGCAAAGTCTGGAGAAACACTCTCAAATTCTGCTCATGCTCTCCCAGGCTACGTGAGTAAATCAGAATGTCATTAACGAAGACAATGACAAAAGAATCAATGTACGTCCCGAACACCATGTTCATCAAGTCCATAAATGTTGCTGGGGCATTAGTCAAGCCAAAGGACATCACCAGGAACTCATAGTGGCCATATCTCATACAAAAAGCAGTCTTCGGAACATCTGAGGCTTGAATCGTGAACTGACGATATCCCGATCTCAAATAAATCTTAGAAAATACCCTGGCACCCTACCACTGGTCAAACAAATCATCGATGCACGGCAATGGATACTTGTTCTTAATGGTGACCTTGTTCAACTGGCGGTAGTCGATACACATCCGCATAGTCCCATCCTTCTTCTTCACAAATAAAACTGGGGCACCTCACAATGATACACTCAGTCTGATAAACCCCTTAGCTAACAACTCCTCAAGCTGCTCCTTCCACTCCTTCAACTCTTTAGGATCCATACGGTATGGATGAATAGATATAGGTTGGGTGCCTGGAGCTAAATCAATGCAGAAATCAATATCACAATCCGGAGGCATGCCTGGAGGGTCTGAAGGAAATACATCAGCAAACTCTCGAACCACTGGTACTCAATCAATCATCGGAGACTCGATGGTGGTGTCCCGCACATACGCAAGATAGGCCAGACAACCCTTCTTGACCATATGTCGAGCCTTTAGGAATGAAACAACCCGGTTGGATGCACTAACTGAGGAACCTCTCCACTCTAGCCTAGGCGACTCGGGCATGGCTAAGATAGTTGTCTTGGCATAGAAATCTAGCACGACATGATAAGGAGATAACCAGTCCATGCCTAAAATAACCACAAAATCCACTATGTCGCGCAATAGAAGGTCCTCTTTGGTCTCGAACCCATAAAATGAAATTATGTAGGACCGACAAATCCAGTTTACAACCCTAAAATCGCCCACGAGAGGGGACACATAAATAGGAGTACCCAAGGACTCGCGAGGAACATCCAGGAAACAAGAAAATATGGCTGACACATATGAATAGGTGGATCCTGGATCAAATAACACTGATGCATCTCTACCACCTACTGAAATAGTACCTGCGATCACGGCATCTGAGGCTACTGCATCTGATCGGGCCGGAATGGCATAGAATCTAGCTGGAGCACCGGATGACTAACCTCTGCTGGAATGAATAGGGGCCGGCAGAGCTCCCCCTGCCTGGCCTCTACCTCTGGGATGACCTCTACCAGTCTGCCCTCCACCTCTGGGTGGATAAACCGCCGGTGCTGAAAGTGTAGGCTGATAGCTCTGCTAGACGGCCTTGACACAAAGCCTGGCATAAGTCCTCCTCATGTGTCCTGGATCCCCACACTCATAACATCTAGCTGGTGGCATGGCCTGCTTCCCTGAAGAAGGACCCTGGATAGCTAGGGGGAGGTGAGAACCCTCCGGCATGGCACTGAAGTAAGGACTAGAAGACCCATGATGAACGGAATACCCGCCTGAGGAACCCTGAATGGCTGGTGGACGGTAGGAACTCTCTGGCATGGCGCTGAAATAGGGCCTCACTAGAGCACCACGGGGAGGTGGTGGAGAAGCTGAATATAGAGGCCTGCTAGGTTGGCCTCTACCAAACTGACCTCTACCCCTGGCTGGGGCACCTCTGAAATCTCCTGAAAACCTAGCTCTCTTATCCTGCTGACCCTGCTCTCTGCCCCTAGAACAATAACCCTCAATCCGATGTGCTATCTCGACCACAAGTTGATAGGGAGTCCCCATCTCCACCTACAGGGCCATGTTGGCCCTAATACCTGAGTGCAGTCCAGCTACAAATCTCCGCACTCTCTCAGCATCAGTAGGAAGTATCATAAGGGCATGACGATACAACTCAGAAAACCCGGCCTCGTAATCTGTCACTGACATATGTCCCTGCTCCAGCTGCTCAAATTGATATCGCAGCTCTTCCCTCTCGGAGGGTGGAATATATCTATCCAGGAACAACTGGGTAAACTGCTCCCAAGTAATGGAAGGGGAACCTGCCGGTCTACCCAGAATATAGGACTGCCACCATCTGCGGGCCCTGCCCTCAAGCTGAAAAGTAGTGAAGTCCAATCCATGGGACTTCAGTATCCTCATGTTGTGCAGTCTGTCCCTGCACCTATCAATGAAGTCTTAGGCATCCTCACCCTTCTCACCTCCGAAGATAGGAGGGTGGAATCGGGTCCATCTATCTAGTAACTTCTGCAGATCGCCGTTCGCAGATGGTCTGAGCCTCAGGTGCTGCTGCCACTGGCTGGGCTCCACCCACGGGCAATGTACCGGAGGTCTGATAAACTGCTGCTGCATGGCTTGCGGCTTGGGCAGTAGGGGTATGGGATCCACCTCCTGCCTGATATGTGGCAGGATCCGCTGGAAATAAACCAGGCTGCGTCATAGTGTCCATAAATCTCATCATACGGCCCATGACCTCCTGGAAGCCTGGCGCTGTCATAAAGTCTACTGGGACAGGATCTGCTGGGGGCTCCTCGCCCTGCCCCTCTGTGATAGGATCCTCTGCCAGATCCGCTGGGTGTGCCACTGGAACAACTCTGGGATGCCCTCATCCCCTACCTCAGGCCGGTACCCTCCCCCGACCTCTACCACGGTTTCAGACGGCGGGGTTAGCGGCATCTCCCGGGTCCGGAACGTTAGCCGCGCGTGTCCTCACCATCTGTGAGAGAAGGGAAGAATAAGATTTAGTAAACCATCAACTGCACGATAGAACATGAATAAATAGAGGTTTCCTAACCCTATAGCCTCCCGAAGATAAATACAGACGTCTCTGTATCGATCCGCAAGACTCTATTAGGTTTTCCCGTGACTTGTGAGACCTACGTGAACCTAGAGCTCTGATACCATGTTGTCACGACCCAAATCCAAATTTAGGTCGCGATGGCGCCCAACTTTGATGTCAGGCAAGCCAACTTTAATTTACTAGTGATCCCTTTTTAATTTATAAACAATTCACCATACTTAAGAGGTTTTTCTTTCAAAAACATAAATTTAAAGTAGATTAGAGACTTAAATGACCAAAGTGAGCAATAAATATAGTAATCACCACCATCATTACAACACAAAAGAATAGAATATCCACTATATGGGCATGCCAGGAACTGGCGTCACAGGTCTACGGGCATCTAATAGAAACTAGTATCCAAAAGAAAGTACAAGTTTGCCCTACTGTCTGAATAAATAGTACAGACATAATAAAAGAAAAGAGGAACTCCAAGGTGCTGCTAGAGATAAGCGTCAAGGAAAGCAGCTCACCGAGAAATCCACGCCCACTATATGTCAGGGACGAGCGCCGGATGAATACTTATATGCACCTGCCTCAGAGCCTGTACAATTAAGTACAGAAGCGTAGCATGAGTACATAAACAGATATGTACCTAGTGAGTATCCCGCCTAATCTCGAAGAAGTAGTGACGAGAGGTAGACGTGATACTTACTAGGGTCAACATTTTTAAATAACATAATTTATTAGGAACTAGGAAGGCATAACAGTCGTAGAAATCACAAAGATATAAATTATCAAGTATAGTTGTAATTACCTTTGCATGTCAAAATTTACTAGCATATAATGTACTAAATTACCTTTTTCGCATGAAACATTTTATACAATTGCAACAAATTCCCAGTAAATCATATACCACATAATAGGCCGGAAGCGTACGGCCGAAATGCCGCGAAAATAAATGTGCACTGTCGAGGGTCGAATGGCTCGAACCATAGATGCATCTATTACCCTGCTCGCGAATCGAACATGCGACGCGGTTGACATAAAATTAGGGCTATTCCGCTCACGAATCATACATGTGACGCGGGTGCCGCATACATACATAAAATTATCAATATTTTGGGAGTTAACAGAGATTATACTTTGAAGCAAGAACTTAAGCAATATAATATGGACCATAACTTCCTAATATTCTCATGCCAATTCAAGGATAATAAGCAACTCAAAATGGATTTAGGAACACATGTAAGGCACATATAAGCATGCTTGTGAGTCCTAGAACTACCCAATCATAACATAGTAGTAGCTACGTACGGACTCTCGTCACTTCGTTCGTGTGTAGCCCCCACAATTAAGGACATGCAATTATTTATAATCGCCTATGGGGACAATTCCCTCTTACAAGGTTAGAAAGGAGACTCACCTTGTGTCGAACCTACTCTCCGGGTCAAGAACGCGCCTGAAAACTCCAAACTCGTCACCCAAGGACTCGAAACTAGCCAAATGTTATACAAATATATCAATTCATGCTCAAAAGTATGGAATTTCCCTATTTAGTTAACCAATTTAGCCTACTTTGCAATATCTCAAAATATACCCCCGGGCGCACGTGCTTGGATTCCGGAAATTTTTGGAGGAAACACTTACCCATAGCCTAAGGATCGTTAATATATAGTTTTTGTATGGTTCCATGGAAAAACTTTTGATCCAAATTTTCATAAAACCTAGGTTTTCACTCTAACCCATGATTTTCCACTAATTAGGAGGTTAATCTACCTAGGATTTCATGTATTAAACTAATATTGGAGTAGAAATCACTTAACTTTCAGTAGCTAGGTGGATTGGCCCTTTCCCAAGCTCCCTAAGTCGACAATGGTAGAAGAAAAATGGATAAAATGAACCTTTCCTGTGTTTAAAAGAACACACTGCCTGACAGTGGTTTCGCACCTGCGGCTCAAGGACCGCACCTGCGGTCTCATACCTGCGAGCAAAGGCTCACACCTACGGAAATGGACGAGGAAGCCTGGACCCACACCTGCGGCTCCGCTCCTGCGGAACTTTGTCCGCACCTGCGAGAAATGGGTTGCCCGTTGGGGGTCGCACCTGCGAGGTTGGGACTGCAGGAGCGGTCCCGCACCTGCGACTGGGCAACCGCACCTGCGGTCACACCAGAACAGGTGCACCAACAACTATTTTAGCTAGTTTTTAGCCATGTGTGGTGTCCAGGAGGCACCTGGGCCCACCCGAGCACCTGTACGAATATACCAACAAGTCCCAAATTATAATACGGACTCGCTCGATCCTTTGGAATACTCAAAACAACGTTAAAACTCAAAATCACATCCCAAAACCCCTAGAATCATAACTTAAGAACTTCAAGTTCTTGAATTCGCTAACAATGCGTCGAACCGACCTATACTACTCGGAATGACACCACATTTTGCAAGCAAGTCATAAATAACATAACGGAACTATTCCCAGTCTCAGAATTCCGTTCGGACCTCGATAACACAAAAACACGTTCCAAACCAAATTTCAAACTTAAGGAAACTCAAATTTCAATATTGGGCGCCGAAAAGCCTCCGGGTCATCCAAAACTCATTCCGAACATACTCCCAAGTCCGAAATCATCATACAAAGCTACTGGAACCGTCGAAACTCGATTCCAAGGTCGTTTACTATAAATGTTGATTGAAGTCAAACTTTGGCCTCAAAAGGCCAACCTTAAGGAACCAACTGTTTCTATACCACTCTAAACGCTTTCGAATCCCGGACCCCCCGTCCCCGTAAGTCATAAATTATAATAAGCCGTTACAGGAAGTTTCATTTAGGGGAACGGGGTCCTGATACACAAAACGATCGGTCGGGTCATTACAAATTTATTCTATGTTGATTCAGATCTTAATATTAGTTCATCTCTTGTTTCAAATATTTAATCTTAATTATAATTTTATCCACCATAAGTTTTATTTTCAAAGAGTAAAAGATTCATATGACATTTGACTTTTAGATATTTATATTGTAGAATCATTAGTGGTATTGACTCTTACCAACTATTTTTTTTCTCTTCCTCACACATTTATATTCTTAAATATTTTCTTAGTTGTTGTTTATGAAGTGAGTATTTTTCAATATTACACGAAAAATTGATATAAAAAAAATATTTGAGTAGGAAAATAGTTCAAATATAATATAAAATCTATTATCGTGGGGATATTTTTATTTCTCAATATCAACTCTTTACGCAGTCCATATAATATTATTTTTATTTTTCTTTGTATTAGACATTATGAAGTGGTAATGTAATGTCAATACTGAGGATTCTTATGAAATTGATTTTATTAAACCTTCCTACATATTTTTATTAAGAATTTAATAAACAAAATTTTATTAATTTTAAAATATTAAATATTAAATATTAGTATAGAAGGTATTGTAGTCCAAAAAATAGGTTATTGCAGTTATGTCCTTTCCCTATGAGTTCTTCCATTTAATATTTTAGGGCTATTTTGATATATTAATATTTTATTTATGCTTTTATACTAGTATAGGCTCTCATTTTTCTAAATGGATTTGGAATAGTACATTCAGAAATTAAATCATAATAGGATATTATAGTACGTTTTCAAATTAAATTAGTAATAGGAAGTAATAAATTACATGTAACAACCCGACCGATCGTTTTGAGCTCTAGCACGTCATTCGACGGTTTGAGGCCATGACCAGCTTCACTTCAGGTAATATGACTTGCATGTATGGTCGGAATTGAATCTCGGGAAGTTCTGAGTTGATTTGGAAAGAAAATTCTCATTTCGGAAGCTTTAAGTTGGACGAATTGACTAAAGTGTGATTTTTGAGTAAACGACCTCAAAATTGAGATTTGAAGGTTTTAACGGGTTTGTATGATGATTTTGGACTGGGGTGTATGTCCGAATCGGATTTTGGATGACCTAGTAGCATTTCGGCGCCTATTGTGGGAATTGGCATTTTGGAAGAATTTCATAAATTTGGGTTGAAGTGCATTTCAGTGTTACCAATGTCAGTTTGGGATTCCGAGTCTGGGAATAGCTCTGTATGGTGATTCTGGTATTGGGAGCGCGACTGGAAGTGGATTTGGAGGTCCGTAAGTCATTTCGGGGTCGTTTGGCGAGAGTTAAAAATTTGAAGGTTTTTGAGAAGTTTGACCGGGAGCGGACCTTTTTATATCGAGGTCGGATTCTGATTCCGGGAGTTGGAGTAGGTCTGTAATGTCGAATGTGTCTTGTGTGCAAAATTTGAGGTCAAACGGACGTGATTTGATGGGTTTCAACATCGAATGTAGAAGTTTGAAGTTCTAGAGTTCATTAAACTTGAATTGGGGTGCGATTCATTGTAACGACCCGGCCGGTTGTTCCGAGAGTTTAGCTCTATTTCCCCCGTTTCTGCTTCATTTCATGTGGTTCAGCTTCGTTTATGTATGTTGGGTCGGTTGGTTCGGGTTCAGAGTGGTCATGGTGAGAATTGAGGCATTTAGTCCCTCAAGGTAGCCTAATAGTTGAGAAAGTCAACTGAGAGTTGAATTATTGGTGAATGACCTCAGAATGAGGATTTTATGGCTCGGATGGTTTCTTTAGGTGATTTGGGACTTAAGACTGGGTTCGGAACAGAGTTTTGATGTCCGGTGTAGAATTAGGCTTGAATTGGCGAAAGTTAGTTTTTGGCGATTTTCGGTCGGCAGTGGAAAAATTATCGGGGTCGGAATGGAATTCCGGAAGTTGGAACAGGTCCGTAATGTCATTTTGGATATGTGTGCAAAACTTCAGGTCAATCGGAGGTGTTTTGGTTAGTTTTGGCATCGTTAGCAAAATTTGAAAGTTTCAAAGTTCATAGGCTTGAATTTGATGTAATTTTGGTGTTTTCATGTAGTTTTTGGTGTTTCGAAGGCTAGACTAAGTTTGAATAATGCTATGGGATGTGTTGGTATGTTTGGTAGGGCCCTGAGGGGCTCGGGATTGATTTAGGATGGTTGGCGGAGTTTTGAACTGGGATAATTGCAGCAAATGGTTGCTGGTGTAAGTTTCTGGTGTTGGTCGCACCTACAGATTTGGTAGCCGCAGGTGCGATGTCGCAGGTGCGAGAGTCCATGCGCAGGTGCAAAGGGAGTCTAGGCAGCAGAAGTCCGCAGGTGCGAAGAGTTAGCCGCACTTGCGAAGCCGCAGGTGTGGAGAAGGGGTCGTAGGTGCGAGAATTGGTCCGTTAGTGAGTTTTCGTAGGTGCGCACCTAGGAACTGCAGGTGCGGGTCTGCAGGTGCGATTAAAGGTCCGCAGGTGCGGAATTGCTGGGCAGAACAGTATAAAAGAAGCCTCCGTGAAATTTTAGTCATTAACCATTGTTGCATGCAATTGGTGCTCATTTGAGGGCAATTTGAAGAGATAATTCGTGGGTCTTCAGTGGAGGTCATTTCCCGGATTATTAAAGTCGTTTCTATGTTATTTTGTTCGGATTAGGCGTGTAATTTGAAGGATTAAAGTAAGAAAAAGTTTGGAAAATGGGAAGAAAGATTTTGGAATTTCTTTTGGCAATTTTAGTGGGCAATTGTGGTCCGATTTTGATGTTCTTGGTATGTACGGACTCGTGGGAGGATAAGGGTTCTTGTGATGAAAATTTTATCAAATTCCGAGGCGTGGACTCAGGGCTCGGGTTTGGCCGAATTTCGAGATTTTTGTATAAATTGATAATTTTCAATTGGGTTGAGTTCCTTTGGTATATATTAATGATGTTAAACTGGTTTTGGTTAGATTCGGAGCAACCGGGAGACAATTTGAGAGGCAATAGCATAACAGACTAGTATTGTGGCCCGGTAGAGGTAAGTAATGGTTATAAATTTTGTCCTGAGGGTATGAAACCCCAGACTTCATATTTCTCACTGATTTTAGAATGGCGCACATATCGGATGATGAGTATGTGGTGCGCACTGATTTTTGGATTGGACTTGGTCCTCTCCGCGGTAGCTATTGAGTTGCGTATTTTACCTAAACTATATGATAAATTGTGTTCTAAAGATTACTGAAATATTTGGGCTATAAGCCATGTTTGGGTCCTTGTGCCGACTTGTTTAGACCCCTTGGGGGATTTTTACTGTTGTTTTCCTCATTGTTTATTGATGATTTCACTAAGTCACATTGTGCTTACTGTTTTCGAAACTCAGCCTGATTTACACTACTTTGAGATTTAAAAATGATGTTTTGGGTCGAGTACCCCGTTTTACTGATTCGCCCGAGGGGCTTTTGAGAGGTTCTGACTGAGTGAGGACGAGGGCCTGATTTGTGAGGATATGATACGCCACGAGGTGGCTTGATATTAGCGCTTGGGTTGAAGGAGACCCTCCGGAGTCTTCACACACCCCCAATGAGAGCACCGAGTGCCGAGTGTCGAGTGACGAGTGATTGGGAGGCATGAGTGACTGTGAGGTATGCCCGAGGGGTTGATTATGAGTGATGGTGAGGTATACCTGACGGGCTGATTATGAGTGACTGTGACGAATGCCCGAGGGGCTGATTATGATACATGTTTTTGCCCGAGGGGCTACTTATGATTTTACCACTTTCACTCTGAACATATGAAATACGTTTTGCCCGACGGGCCTCTTTATGATTTATTTCATTTTCATTATAAATCTTTCAGTTTTGAAGTTGTTGAAAATATACAATTTTCAAAGAATTTTTCTGAAGTTGGTTTTAAGGCATGATGATTTCATATATCTATGTTTATACTGTTGGAAAGAAAGGTTGTGCATATTATGAATTGATGACATTGATTTTATGTGTTTCTTGCTGCTCAGACCTGATTTATTTTCATTACTACTGAGCTGGTGTACTCACATTACTCTCTGCACCTTGTATGCATATCCAAGTGTTAGGGCAGGGTGAGCTGTCTATCTGTCCCAGAGATTCTCGGAGGTTTGCGAGGTAGTTGCATGCGTCCGCAGTCCTGCTCTCTCTCTCTCTCCTGCTTACTATTATAGAATTTATTTTCTTTTGAGTTGCGTATTTTATGTAGATGCTCATGAACAGTGACTCCGGATTCTCGGGGGTTGTATTTAATATTCAGTATAACTTTAACTGTTTAATAAATGTTTAAAGGAAACCTTTATGGGCAGTCAATATAGTAAAGATGTAAATGGAAGCTTATTATGATTTGAGTGCAGTTTTGGCTGGCCTAGTTCCACGATAGGCGCCATCACGACTGGCTTAGATTTGGGGTCGTGACATTCATGATTTTGATGTTGTTTGATGTGATTTGAGGCTCCGAGCAAGTTCATGTTATGTTTTTAGACTTGTGTGGGTGTTTGGTTTGAAGCCTCAGGGGCTCGGGTGAGTTTCAGAGTAGCTTCGGAGTGTTTGGTGTAGAAATTGGATTGTTGATTCTGGTGTGATCGCATTTGCGATGTATTGATTGCAAATGCGACCATCGCATTTGCGAATGTAAGGTTCGCATTTGCGAACATGGGGCTGTTGAGGGAAAAATCGCATTTGCGAAGTATTTATCGCAGTTGCGATGACTGTCCACTTCGCATTTGCGAAGATCATGGTCGCAAGTGCGGCTATGGCAGGGACAGCTTGCTTCGCATTTGCGATGCATTTGTCGCAAATGCGACCATCGCATTTGCGAGCCAGATTTCGCAAATGCCACATCTACGACTTGAGCCAAGGGATTTTTATTCCGATACTTAGCCCATTTCCCTCATTTCCCTCTTGGTCTTAGGCGATTTTTGAGAGCATTTTGAGAAGGGGTTCCATCATAATCAAGAGGTAAGTGATTTCTTCTAGTTATGAGATAAATACAAGGATTATATACGGATTTAAGCATGAAAATTTGTAGAAAATTGGGATTTTGAAGAAAAACCTAGAAAATTGGTATTTTTGGATTTTGGCCACGAATTTGAGAATGGAGTTGGAAATAAATTATATATTTGAGTTCGTGGGGTTATGAGATCTTCAAAAAAATTCGGAATCCGGGCACGTGGGCTGGAGGGTGATTTTTATCGACTTTTCGAATGAAGTTAGAAATTGTTGTAAATAAGATTATAATGAGTATTAGAGTATGTATTTATGGAATTGCTCAATTTTTGACTAGTTTAGGAGAGTTGGGCTTTGATTTGAGTATTTTGAAGGGCTTGGGAGCCGGTTATGGGACTCCGGAGCAAGGTAAGTCTCATTTCTAACCTTGTAAGAGGGAATTAACCCCATAGGTTAACTAAATTATTATGTGCTTCTATTTGTGGGGTGGGGGGGATACATACGCACGAGGTGACGAGAGTCCGTACGTAGCTACTAACTATGCCTATGTCTGGGTAGTTTTAGACTCACATCATGCCTTCTTGATATTGTTACTGATTTATGTTTATTGTTGCCTTGGGAAGTAGCGGGATTGAATTCTCTTACTAAATATTTTGAAAGGAGTTGAAATTGTTATAAAAAATTTGGGATCTTTAAGGTTTTCATTTGAACTTCGTATTTTGAAAAGAATGGAAGAATACTATAATAATTTAAGAAATCTATGTGAAACCGCGTCGCAAGTATGATCCGCGAGCGGGGTAATTCATTAAATTTATATGTGACCGTGTCGAACATATGATACGCGAGAATGGGTAATTCCTTAAATTTATATTTGACCGCATTGCATGCATGATTTGCGAGCGGAGTATTTTCTTCTACTACTCTTATGGGATCGGCCGTTCGCCTCGGCAGGATTTATTTACCACACTCTCATGGGAGCGGGTTGTTCACCTCGGCAGGTTAATAGATACATCTATGGTTCGTGCCGTGCGACCCTCGCAGTGCACAGTTTACTTTTATGTTGTATCAGGCCGTACGCCTCAACATTTCTTATATATATATTATCCTCATGGACTCGTGCATAATATTTGGCAAGAAGCCAGTGTATCTGAGGGTTTTCCCCCTGATTTGAATTATGACAACCTCTTTGATGAAATCCATTATATCTATGTATATTCTCCGGTTATGGAAGGAGCTTGCTAGTTGAGAGATGAGTAAATTGTAAAGTGGGGAATTGTACCACGTATTTTATACTTGTTTGTTTCATATAGTTACTCTGACTCATATTATGCATTTCTTTATTGTACCTGATATTATTGGACCACTAGTAAGTATCGGAGTTGATCTCTCGTCACTACTTCTTTGAGGTTAGACGATATACTTACTGGGTACACGTTGTTTTCGTACTCATACTACACTTGTTGTACATTTTAATGTACATGTACCTGTATGGATAGTGGCCTTGTGGGCGCAGTGGCGGGGTTGATGCGGGGACTTAGGTGAGCTGCATCTTATGAGACGTTTCTCAGCCAACAGAGTCTCTTTCAGAGTACTTGTATCTTCCTTTCTGTCCAAATTTGTATTCCGGACAGTTATTGCATTTTATTTTTACTTTCTAGTAAATGCTCATGCACTTGTGACACCAGGTTGTGGGATATTTAGTATTGAAATTTGAAAACGTTAATATTATTCCTTAAAGTTTATTTGTTACGAGTTATATTTGAAAGAAATTTATGTTTTTTTTCAGAAATACTAAAATGAGAATTTAATTAACTATTTAGTGTTGGCTTGCCTGACAGTAATGTCCGGTGCCATCACGACCTTTAATGGATTTTGGGTCGTGACATTACATGACTAAAGATATTTACTTGTTCAATTTTATATTAATTAGACAGCCCCAAAGTAATTATACTAGTAGTATTCATAAAGGTAATCATGTAGGAATCCTAACTTGTAATATTATGTCCTAAAACTAATAGGATTATAACTAATATCTTGAATTTCGGTTATGTCCTTTTATTAAGAGTTATTATGCTTAATATTATAAGGTTATTTTTGTAAATCAACATTATATTCATACTTTTATAATAATATAGATAGATATAGATATAGATATAGATATAGATTGTGGTGAAAGGAATTCTGTTATGATTTATCCATCTTGATAATTTTATATTATGAGAACGTAAGTACACATATTATAAATTGGAATATGACGTGCAATATATATATATATGTGTGTGTGTGTGTGTGTGCGCGCGCGCGCGTGTGTGTGTGTGTGCGCGCGTGTGTGTGTGTGTGTAGAGAGAGAGAGCGAGAGTTGGTAAAAGACCTGAATAAAAACATATCACTTTCCAGGAGTGAATGAAATTTATATGAATTTCCTTACACAATATAAAGGTAAAAAAGAGTTCTTAAAGGTTATTTTTGTAAACCGACATTATATTCATACTTTTATAATAATATAGATAGATATAGATTGTGGTGAAAGGAATTCTGTTATGATTTATCCATCTTGATAATTTTATATTATGAGAACGTAAGTACACATATTATAAATTAGAATACGACGTGAAATATATATATATATATATATATATAGAGAGAGAGAGAGAGAGAGAGAGAGAGAGAGAGANTGAAATATATATATATATATATATATATAGAGAGAGAGAGAGAGAGAGAGAGAGAGAGTTGGTAAAAGACCTGAATAAAAACAGATCACTTTCTAGGAATGAATGAAATTTATATGAAGTTCCTTACACAATATAAAGGTAAAAAGAGTTCTTAAAATTCCTAATGTAAATAAGAAAAAGAGAAAGCTCTCCAAGTAGGAATCTCATATTCTCACACAAAATTACGTATTTGCTATAATTAGGCAAACAAAATTATAGCTTTTCTAATCCAAGTAGGATCAACTTTGTAGGTTCGGTGTATGTGTAGTTTAAATTGGAAAATAATTCCATCATTTGATAAAACACGTCACGACCCTAAACTCAAACCTGTCGTGATGGCGCCTATTGATGGTACTAGGCCAGCCGACTTTCACAATACTACAATAATTCATTCAACGATATGCCAAAAGACTTTTTGTATAACAGAATTTCATAAAAGAAACAAGAGTTGAACCCAAAAATAGAATGCGGAAAGAAAAGACTCAAACATCGGGGTGTCACTGAGTCATGAACAACTACTAAAAAATGGTCCGACAATAACAAGACTAACATAGTCTGGGAAAAAATCCAAAATACAACTAAGAGGAAGATAAAGGAGAAGAAAGCAGGGTTGCGATCACCGGGCAACTACCTTGCTATCTCCAACAGCTACAGAAATAGCAGCAACCGCTACCGTGGCCAGAAATGCATGGATCTGCACACAGCAGGGGGTAACGTGAGTACACCAACTCAGTAAGCAACATAAGTAAATAAAGGCTGAGAAGTAGTGACGACCTCGATGCAAGTACAGTTCATATCACAAAAAAACAGTTAAGTACGACATGCTTTACAACCAGAGTTTAAGTCAATTCAGCTTGTTTAAATTAAGTTCCAATTGAATCAATTAAAAATATCTTTCAATAGTTTTCAAACAAGGACTCAAAGCAACTATGAGCATAAATGATGAAATCATATACCGCCCATCGGGCAAACATCACTCAGTCCTCCCAATCACTCCAACCTCACAATCACTCATGCCTCACAATCACTTAGTACTTGGCACTCGCACTCAGTAGGTACATGCGCTCACTGGAGGTGTGTACAGACTCCGCAGGGGCTCCTTCAGTCCAAGCACTATACCAATGCCCATCATGGCATAATCAATGAAACATGTTGCGGTGTGCAGCCCAATCCCATAAATGTCCTCACAAATCAGGCCCTCGGCCTCACTAATCAATCTCTTCAGTCTCTCGACTCTCAAAAATCAAAGTAAGCAGCCAAACAACATTGACGTGATTCATCAGATAGAATAACAGATACTGAGCTATGATGTAAAAATGCATGAACATGACTGAGTACGGAATATCAACCAAAACAGTAAGAGGACAGCAAGAATCGACCTCTAAGGGTCCAAATAATACCGGTATAAGCCTAGACATAGTATCTAGCATAATTTATAGTAAATCTTTCTAAAAAACATAAGGAGCATATAGCTACAATAGGTTGTTCAGCTTTACAGTTGCTCGGTACGGACCAAGTCACAATCCCCAATGGTGCACTGTCACGACCCAAATTTCCCTCTGTTGGGTATCGTGATGGAACCTAGTCTTAGGGACTAGGTAAGCGTAACATTTACTGAATAACAACAATAATAAAGGAAATCTAACAGTCTCGATATAGAAATCTTGACAGAATTTACAATTTCCAAAAAACAGTAATACAAGTCATAAGCTCTACGGAATTTTCTACAACTCCTAAATACAACTGTTAGGAAATAAGTAAGAATAGCTGAATAAAAGTAGGAAGGTGACTCCGAAGCCCGCGAACGCATCAGCATGTTTACCTTGAGTCTCCTCAGTAATGATCCGCGCAGCTACTAACAATCAATACCTAGATCTGCACAAAACAAAATGCACAGAAGTGTAGTATGAGCACACCACAGCAGTGCCCAGTAAGTATCAAGACTAACCTCGGTGAAGTAGTGACGAAGACTAGTCAAGACGCCACTGGTCTAATAAGTTACACAGACATAAATATAGAAATGACAGAATATGACATCTATCTAATGACTGCACAATATAGTAAATAACATAACACCTACAATGCAGAAGAAATTCAGCAAACAACCATGAAACAACATAATAATACACAGAATGGATAGACGAAAGTACAAGCCAGAACCAGAAATCACAACACAATAAGAAGACCAGTAACTCAGCACTGCATTAGTCCTTCCACATCAGGACTTATACAACAACCCAGTAAATTGGTCAAATCTTCGAGCGAAACCTTTAAATCGCAAGTTTATATTGAAAGATTTTAAAAATTATAATCATTTCAGTTGGAAAATTTCCTTTGGAATATACTTCCTCCAAATATATATAAATATACTTTACAGTATGAAATCCTCAAACGGAATTCCTTTCAATAAAAGCTTTTCAAATGTACCTTTCCAATAAATGTTTTTCAAACATAGTTTTCTTCAAAATAAATACTTTACAAACATACCTTTTGAAATAATAGCCTTGCAAACATAGTTTCCTTCAAGGTAAATGCCTTTAAACTTTACTTTTCAATAATTGTCTTTCAAACGTAGTTTTCTTCAATATAAAACAACCAGGATTCCGTCCCGTAGTCCAGAATTAGTCATGCAGTACAGAGGGATCTCCCAGAATACGTCCGTAGTCCCAAAAATAAATATGCAGTGCTGGGGGATCTCCCGAAATACGTCCGTAGTCCCAAAGTAAATATGCAGTACAGGGGGAAAGCTCCCGGAATACGTCCGTAGTCCCAATTTAAATATGCAGTATGGGGGGAAAGCTCCCGGAATACGTTCGTAGTCCCAATTTAAATATGCAGTACAAGGGGAAAGCTCCCGGAATACGTCTGTAGTCCCAATTTAAATATGCAGTACAGGGGGAAAGCTCCCGGAATACGTCTGTAGTCCCACTTTAAATATGTAATGCAGTCAATGGAGAAAATAACCAGAATACGACAGGAACAACGCACATTTCCACGACAAGCGCAAAAGCAACAAAAGAAAGAAATGCAAAGTGCGACGAGAAAATAAATACAAGAATTTAATCACAAGATCGGTAAAACTCACTCATACAAATAGCCACTGAAAGGAATGCCAAGCACAAGTGACCTAATGTAACGAGGGGAAAACAAAAAAATATAGCAATGATTCACAATATTCAAGTCAACAATAAGAAATCGATCATCCCGGCAAGAGAAACAGCTATAACCAATCTCGCTTAAACAATTAGCTTCACGGAATAAAACCCAGCTTGAACCAATGCTCAGTAATAGGCAACATCAAAGAAATACCATCAACATGGATGATTATCAAACTAAACCTAAGTAGCACTTAAGGGACAATCATATAAGTCACAATATACGACTCACGGGCATGCTTGACACCAATGTGTAGATATTCCAATTACCGCTAAACATTTGTAAGGCTAGATAATACTAATTTTAGTCAAATAGGCAGTTTTTGGAGAAATTATAACATGATGGTAGAAGAGGTAAAACATTCAGTTAAGTCAATTAAGATCAAATAAACAACAAAAGGGAAACTAAAAGCAAGAAGGTCTAATTTAAGCAGGAAGAAATGAAACTAGCAACCAGGAACTAAGATATAACAATTACAACTTCCTATATAGGGAATATAAGGACCTAAGAATTCTATAAGGCCAACCTCCTATAGATAAATCCGAGTACGCACTCGTCACCTCGCGTACATGTGAACAACTATTTTTTGACCACACCCAAATTCTATACTATTTTCGATGTAAATATTA